>CM022491.1:2422955-2458432 GCA_011952105.1 Coreoperca whiteheadi | reverse complement strand
AAGACAAGAAAAAATGGCCCCCCCCCCCCCCAGACAAATCATTAGTAAGAAACAAAACTAATGACATTCTCAGCTGTACTTTGTGTTTAGTGCTAATTAGCACTGATGTTGTTCAGCATTTAGCTCAAAGTACTGATGTGTTTCAGTTCAGCGTGACCGAGCTGCTAGTAAAGTATAGTAACAAATGTCAGTGCATGTACTGTATGTAATATAACTTGAACATAGCTACAGACGACAGAGTGGCACCTTTTAGGTTTCCCTTCTTCCTTCCTCTCTGGACTCTGCCACTCTCTCCTCTCCTCTATCCTCCCCTCCTGTCTTCCTCACTGCCTCTTTTTATTTTCCCTCTGTCACCTATTCCCTCCCTCAAAGCTCTCTCGACTCCTGCAGAGACATGCTGCGTCATGGAAACGATCAGCTCGGGGTGTGTGTGTGTGTGTGTGTGGGGGGGGGGAGGATAGCTGGTGTTAAAGCCACCCTAACAGCACCTCCTGCCGTCCTGCTTGGCAGATCATTATAGGCACTGAAGATTTACAGGGAGGCTGGGAAGACAGTAGGGAAAAGGAACGAGAGAAAGAAACTCAGACCAGAAATATCTGTACACACTTGTCTGTATTTTTCACAATGTGTGAAGGTTTTTGTCAACAGTTGCCCCCCCAAGTGGATATAATATATAGTGTTCTTGTACAGAGGTTAATGGTTGTTTCTGGCTAAGTAAGAACACTACATTATTTTTCTATCTGGAGTCTAAGATCATTTGGATTATACTGCACACTAAATTGTCAACAAAAACATTTTCCTTTGCACACTTTTAGTTCTTGGTCTAAAAGTATTAGAGGCCATGTTATGCTCATTTTCAGGTTAATACTTTTATTTGGGGGGAGTCTACTGGAAAAGGTTTACATGCTTTAATGCAAAAACATTGTTGCAGCACCTCTTTTCAGCCTCTCAACAGACAGACCGATACATGTTTTAGCTCCTGTTTCTTTAAGCCCCCCCCCTCTCAAAAAGCCTAGTCTGATCTGATTGGTCAGCTCCCACAGGCACGGCCCACCAACTTCTGCATCTGCTCTGCAGGTGTTTTTGCAGCTAGGGAATCACTGTAACTGGTTTAGCTGGACCTTTACCACAATAACCGCTTCTAGGGCACCCCGGTAGATCGCCTAGTAGAGCGTGTACCAGGTATCAAGGCTGAGTCCTTACTGCAATGGCCCAGGTTCAAATATGGACCGGGCTCTTTGCTGCATTGCAAGGCAATCCCTCACTCCCCCCTGCCTTACCTGTGTGTCTCTACTGTGACTATCTAATAAAGCAGAAATGCCACACAAAAAAAACAAATAACCGCTTCTAAACCAAAAACTGCAGCACATGTTCGAGCAGGAATCTGATCCGAAATCAGGGAGAAATGATCGACGTCGGCAATCAAGATTGAAGTTTTCCTTGACGTTTTCATCAGGTAAATACTGATAATGTTATTTATATATCTCTGGCACATAATGTTAAGTTAGTATTTATGCCTAAACAATCTAAACATATGCTCTGTTTTACATTTGTCTCTACAGGTACATTTGTGAGAAGTGACCTACAGAGCCCAGTGAAGTAGAAAGCATTTGTTGTGAGGAGCTACAGAGGTAACGTGTTTTGCAGGTGCATGTCGCACAGTATGTAATGTCAACAGCTACAGCTGTTACCAGGATGTAGGGGTGGAAAGTATGACACGAAACAACAGACGATGTGAAACATTAGTCAAGCAATTATTTCTGGTAAAAAAGACAACTAATAAACCCACTAAAGTCATCAATAGTATAGTAAGTACTGTAGCCACTGTACCCAGTGTGTTATTCTGACTACACATTAGTTACATCATACCAGTGACACTATAATGAGGCAGCAACCTGCCTGGAGTAGACTTTATCCTGTAAGTTACCATGTCAACATAACTTAAGGAAGTACTGATCTTACTGATAAAGTAACTTGCTAATGTAGTTGAACAACTGCTCAGTAACCAAAGTCTCTGTAGCTACTGTGAGGACGGTACTGTGTCCATGTGTCAGAGCAAATTGGATCTTTTTTTTTTTTTTTTTTAACTTGTCAGACAGTTGTCATATTTATTCTTTAAAATGTTTGTCAACGCTGCAGCTTATCTGTTTGATACCCTTTTAAAATGCTGTAGAGAATATTGTATACCTTGTATTACCTGTCAACACTAATAAAGTTTGACTTTGAAACAGAAATGTCTTGCTTACGTCATTATTTACTACCTATAATAAAGTATAACTAGCAACTCTTTCACATTTTCATCGTTGTTAAATCAACCAGGTTTTTCACATCACCTGTTTCAAACAGTGAAAGTACATAAAAGCACTGTGAAAGAACAGGATATATTTTTCTAATACCACAGGACCCTTACTACCAAATTTTAAAGTGACCTAAACTCTCCTTAAAAATAAAGCACTTTATATCCATAGCCAATGAAATGAAAATATAAATTGTGTTTGTACAGTAAAATGCACAAAGTATAAAAGGCATAACTTCTAAGTAAACTTTCCAGATCAAGTGTTAGCTTGTAATGGAGCTCTCAGGTCGACCCCTGTGAGAGACTCTGTTCTTTTCTAATACAATGCGAGACTATATGACCAGGAGATGTTACACTGGAACTGCACTAATAGTGTCCGTAACACTAGTATCGGAGTCACGCTAAGTGTGTCTGTGGACCAGAATGGTTGTATTAGCCTCGGCCTCACTGGCCAGCGGGCCACTACAGAGTTATGGTCTGGGCAAGCTAGCTGCTGGCTGCTAATCGAAGTTACACAACGATTCCAAGCAAATTAATTCCTGCATTTTGACAATTTCTTTTTCATACCTAGCTATATCGTTACCTCCAGGGAATGTCTATCAAGTAAATTAACAGAGCAGCAACACACACACACACACAGGCGAGGATCAAGAAGTAGAAGGGGCTTCCAACCTACTACTTGTTATATAGTTGTCTTCCAATGATTCTTAGTCCAACATTGCCCCAGTTTGTGGAATAGACGCTAGCCACATTAGCCGCACAAAATGCTAACTCCAAGTACAACAGGCTAACCTACAAAATAAACACTAAAACAACATAAAAGATGGCAAAACTTACAGTTTAAGTTTGAAGACGGGTCACGGACCGCCGCTACGATCCATCCTTGGGCTTGAACCTTTACCGGCCCTCGTAGAGAAAGCAGCCCGGAGTAAAACGCACATGAAATAAACTTTATCCACTCAGCTCTTCTGTCCTCTGAGGCTGGGGGGTATGGAATGTCATTTTATTAAATATTAAATAAATACATAAATATCCCTTTGAAATTAATAAATTAGTCAATATGGTTAAATAAATGTATTTTTTCATAATGCCACATTTCCATTTTTTATAAGAGTAATGTTAACTGGTACTAACGGTAGCTGCTGCTAGCTGATGTTTAGTTAGCTCAGTTAGCCATGATACTGAGCAGTTTTGTAATCTGACAAGTTAGAAGAGCTTTATAATGTTTTGTTCTTTTATAAAGACATGTCGAAAATGTTTCAACGAGAGCGAAAAATTATTATAAAGTTATTTATAACCTTTGTTACTTACAATTTACTAAAGCTAAACCTAAATGAATTTGACAGGTTTTCAGAAAACCGATACAAGATTCTATTTCAATACAATGCTATCAAACCACCCCCAACCCAAAGCGCTTTTACCTCAGAGTTAGAGGATGTAAAACTGTGAGGAGGGAAAGACTGGCAAGCCAAAATGTGGGCACCCTCTTCTGTGGGAACAGGAGAGAAGAAGTGCATCAGCTAATGGATCCCACCCCCCATTCTCTGTTCTCCTTAAGCCTCACTGTCATTGTGTGTGTGTGTGTGTGTGTGTGTGTGTGTGTGTGTGTGTGTGAGAGAGAGAGAGAGAGAGAAAGGCTAAAATGCCACAGAAAGACACACAGTGCTTTGGCAGCACTTTCACAGCCCACAATGATAGAAAAGGAGCCATGTAAATCTCCTAATTATACACACACACACACACACAATGTTGAGAAGGAGACAGGAAACAGAATTTCTGCTGTTAAATGATTGAAGCGACAGAATCACCGTGTTTTGAAGCTTATAGCTACATACTGTGTAAAGTTGGGGTTTTTTCCCCTCTTTCTGACAGACCTGCAGGAGGCTTTATGTTTCCATTTAGACTTTTGTTGAGGCCAAAATAGAAAAAACATTACATGGTACATTACATTTTTGATTGTATTCATTTTGACATGTTGGTAGAATTATTATTAATAAGATTATCAAACATTAAAGGCTCCACTTGCCATTAAATGTTGTGCTCCACCCACACAGATTGAGGAACCTGGTATATTGATTCATGCCACAAAATTGTTAGATGCTGCAATTTCAAACAGCTCTGTACTGTAGAGCTGTCTGGATGCTATCCTTACTTCCTGTACATTCATGTCATCATAGGCATCCTTTTTTTAGCAAGTAGATTTTACAGCTTTTGTCCGCCAGTCAACTTTACAACATGTTGTGTTGACTTGTCTTTGACATTAAAAAATTGTGAATGTGTTCGTTAAAAAAAAAAAATTGCCAGTTTTCAAAGTAAAAACAATATCTAAGCTCAATCATTACTATTTGAATCGAAGTGTCACTTTTGAATGGACTGACCCAATGAATTGAAGCTAACTGTATCTAACAGAACTGTGGGATTTAAGGTTCGGCACAAGTTTTGCATTGCAGTCTGAAAAGCCTTGGTGCTCTTGCTCTAGTTAGGAATTTTACTTCTTGCCTTCAGTTGAGAGACAATTCCCTTCAACTTTTACTGTATTTTTTTTAAATGAAAAATCTGCAGCACCCCTCACATGTCTGCTTTGTCTTTCTCCCCCTTTTTCTTCCCTTCCAATTCTCTCCCGTTGCCACCCTTGCTCACTCTCCCCCTCTGTCGTTATCATCCATCTCTTCTTCCCTGTATCCTCCTCTCTCCCTGCTTGTGTCCCTTCCCCTTCCCTCAGGTTTATCGAAGTCCTTCCCATTGGACAACTCTTTGTTCGACAGCTGGCTCGCCCAGTCGGTTCAGATCACCGCTGATGACATGCTGAGCCAGTGGGCTCTGGGTGCCCAGCATCGGGACAAGAGCGGCCGCCTGCTCTCCGACCAGGTAGGGCTTTAGCAACAGGAGGCCTGCAAAGTGATGCCTCAGCTATTTCTGAGTTGACTGTATTATGATAACCGATACATACAGTAGATACTACTTTGATAATGCAGCAATGGATTGAATTCCATTGTGGATTTTAACTCATTCAGTGCTTTCAAAATAAAAAGTAATCTGCAAGCTGAACATCATTTCAGCTGCCGGGGCATGCAGACATCACACGGTTCAGACCAGTTAGAGGAGGAGGAGGAGGATTACATTAGACAGAGCTGCAGTCTGGCTCTTGGCAGTGAACAGCAGCGCACATGGCAAAATTCAAACACCTGAAATCCGCAGCAGTGTCAAACAGTCCATCACCTCTTGAACTGAATCCCAGTCCACTTCACTGGGGGACAAAACTAGTTCCAGGAGCCAACTAAGAAACTATCCTGCCTACAGACGTGATTAAGACGGACATCCAAAGTTACATAGAGTTTTCAGTCAAAACGTTCTTAGTCAAGGAAGGGGACTCGACTAGGGGAGCAAAAGGGCCAAAATCCAGACTGAATTCATGTCTGCAAAAGCAGAAAAATGTGCAGGCGGGGCATCTTTGAGAGAAGTAACATGATTCAAACTTAATAACTGTCATAAGCCATTGTAACAGCTCATACTACCCATTGTGTACAAACACAATACACAGATAAGTCAATTTTTGCATGTTGGTGCGCAGAAATTTAGCACGGACGTTCCATTTAAACCAACAAGAACATTATTTTTCCACACATTGAGCAAAAATTTTGATTCAGCACAATCTAATTAATTTCCCTTGAGGTTATGTACTCTGTGTTAACGGTCATGTAGAAATGGGCACTGCTACAACCATGAATGGCAGGTTTGGCTTAATTAGTAAGTTAGCAGCAAATACAAAACTAAAAAAAGAGAATTAACGCATGAACACGTCCTGCTGCATGATTTATGCAAGAGGGTGTGTGATTTTCATTAGTTTGCTAAGCTAATTAAAGGATACTAGAGCTTCAAGGGTAAGTCTGGTGTGTATTTTTCTTATTGTCAACAAATCCAATGGAAATACTAAAACCAACAAAGAATTAATCCTACTAATAAATATTTGTTGTGTGGCCAAAGCCTGATATATCTTATTCCTCTGTGCCATAGACCTCAACTGTCATCCAAAAACTATTCAAATCGCATCAATGAGCCACACTGTTGCGCTGACAAATATCCTTCATTACTATGGGCACTGTTGTTTTTAGAGTCAATCCCACATACACCATCCTGCTGCCACTCGCTACTGCCCCAAATGTGTTTTAATCCACGGCTGAATATAGTCCCCACCAAAAGGACTGTTTACTCCTGTTTGAGTAACATTCGCTAAAAACTAGTGCCCTGTTTTCTTTTTTTTTTAAACTATTACAAAAGGAACTAATAGCTCTCTTTGTTTCGACTCAAGGCTCATTGATCCAGCTGAAATCAAAATCCTGTGCAAACTGTCCACAAAAGTAACTTAGCAAAGTGTTTCAATGATCATTCCTCTGACGTTATGGTCAACAGCCAGCGCAGTAGTGTGTAAGTTTTAGCTATTTAAGTTTATAATGCTATCCAAGTCAACGTTTTTTTCCCTGCAGTTGCTCCCCTTGCTGCTCCAAAAGCACATGTTAACAAGCCCTTTGAGGAGAATTTGTGATTTCGGATTGTATAATTAAAACTGACTTGGCATGACTTGACGTGAGCGATTTGCACTGTGGTTTTAAAACCTGGATGTTATGACCTATGACAGTAGCTTAATAGTAGACTGTTGCTTTTTATTTTAGTACATAAAGTTTCCCAAACTGTCAAATGTCACAAACCCACAGGAGAAGAGTTAAGCTTCCACACTTGAAGTCATATTCATACAGAATTTATTTAGAATTATTTAGACTCTGGATCAAGACCTTTAGATTGAATCTTTACATGGAATCTTTACATGAGTGCAGTTTGGAGTTGCGTGAATTTTGCTAATTTCTCATTGTGGTTTGATCAGTTCGATGAGAGGACGGATGCACTGTGGCTGAGGAATGTGCTCTGTTTGTGTATTGATTGGCAGGGGGGGCTGCGACCAGAATCCATGATATAACCACGTTGTTGGAGGATGTGTTAAAGAACAAAAGAAATTTTCAAATAAAACCAGATATCCTTAAGAATAAAATCTGATCTTTTAAAAAGGGTGAGAAGTAATGACTTTATTTTTTACGATACAAACCTACAGGTCGCACCTTACAGAGGCCTGTAGTTGACATTAGTAATACAACTGTTACAATATAAAAGAGCAAGTTAAAGATACAACAGAAACATCTTATCAAGAGCTTAAACTTCACAATATAAATATGTTAGAGGACGTCAGATTTGTCATTTTATTTTCTGCTTGACAACAAAATGTCTTGTAACATCCGTTGCTCAAATCTTCCACTACTGAGTTGTAAATGTGGGTAGGTGGTGGTGGGTGGGGAGTTTTTGTTCCAAAATATTGCAGGCTTCAAAACCAGAAACCCAAGCAACAGGCAAATTATTTGTTGTTTTGATCAACGAGCAACATTCCAGATATATCATGAACATTTGGGGTTTAACCTTTAAACGTTAACTGATGCAGCCCCCCCCCCCCCCCTCTCTCTCTTCTGATTTACTCTTATCCGCTCTCCTTTTAATCCTTGTCCTCTTTCATCTCCAATGCCTGTCTTTCCTTTTCTCACCTCCTCTCTTGTTCTCCTCTCTTCCAGCTCCTGCAGGGCGAGGAGAGCCTGCTAAACCTTATGATGGAGAACTCCATGCAGTCCACTTGGAAAACACCCCAGCTGGGCCGCAAAGTGCGAGGGGGCAACAAACCGCGTGCTCGTGGACAACCGCAAACAACCACCCCCACCGTGCCCCAAACACTCCTGTCTGCAGCAGCAGCCTCCGCCGCCAGCTGCCCCTCCACTGCAAAGAACCTCTGGGCGAGCATGGCGGAGGAAACGCCCAGCCATGGGGGCCGGAAAGGGGAAAGGTCCAGGGGTCCCTCCAAGGCCCTGCATCACCACAACATTCATCACCACCAGACCAGGAGCTCTGACCTGCACAAGGACCCGCCGCCGCAGCCGCCCATATCCAAGATGGATTCCTGTCACATCTCGGAGGACCGTGGCTGGTGGGACAGCATCCACGCAGGGAATGGTGTTGCATCAGGGGCTGGATCCGGTTTCACTGCAAGCTCATCTCCACCGTCGGCCTCCAGCCCCGGGGTCACGTTGCCCGACACAGGGGCGATCTATCGTGGCAGGGCCTCACGGCTCCGTCTGTCCCGCCAGGGTAAATCCAGAGGGAGGGGCTTCGGTGGAGGTGAAGGCATAGCAGGGCTGGGGTCTGCAGACCTGCCGCTCACAGGAAAGGAAACGCTGGACGCTGCCGAGACTGACGGGTATTTCTCTGATGGCGAGCAGAGTGATACAGACACACGCTCTGGCGGACGCAAACTCCGTTTGCGGCAGTTGCATTCTGGGAACGAGGACCTGCTGCGAAGGAGCGTGCTGGCATCCTAAAGAACTGAGACTCAAATATACATACACACACACACACTTATCCAAGCAGAATCCCGCTGGCTAATTGTTTCTCCATCTGTGCCCAGTATAAAATCTACAAAACATGGCTGGATGGCTTTGTTTAACCAGATCCCGGTCCCATTTACCAGTGGAAAATCTTGTCAGCTCTTACCTGCTTTGTTTTTGGGTTGAATTTGAATGTAGCGGTTTGCCTGTCGTACAGTAAAGCTTCTCTACTGGACCATAGTTTGGCGTTAGCTGACCACAAGATGCGATACATTCAACAAATAGGAAACAAACATTACCCTTAATTTTTTTGTTTTGTATTTCAGATTCATTTTGTTTCTGGGCGTTGAAGTACCCATTTCTGGCCTCACGTCTGTGGTATCTGCCAGACTTGGGAACAAACACTTTGGGGCATTATTATTGTTATTATTCAAGCTGGTTTCAGGGTCTGCCTGAGATGCATCCAATGAGTCCTTGTTTTCTTGAATATATTCAGTGGAAAGACAATTTCACACCAGAGCTGGTTTGAATATGTACGGTATGACGGTGACATGGGACAACATGTATTCAGCCTTGAAAAGCACAACTAGCTAGTCGTAAGAGCTGTAATATACACACTCGTGTGTATAATAGAAGCTCAGTCAGGGTTGGGGTCAGTTCTTATCATGTTGACTCGATTTTAATATGTACACTAAAGCAGCCAGTCTCAAATTTATCTTCACAGACAAAAAAAACCCAACAGTTTTCCAGCTTTTGAATAGCAAACAGACTGACCCCAACCCTGATGCTCATTCAGATTGTCACACAGAGACACAGACATACTAACACACATAAACAAATCCCCTTTGCTCACATCACAGCCATTGTTGAAATATTTTATCTGACTTTTGTCAGCTGCTTTCAAATTCTTCCTAATTCTGAGTTCAGTTATTTTTTTTTTTACATGAATCTTTAGATAAAAATCATCGTAGAAACTCTGTGCCTTCTGTCGCTTGCCCCTCAACCCCCCTGCCCCCCAACCTACTCACTCACTCAAACAATCAATCAATCAGTAAGTAGATCAATCAGTCGTTCTCAATCGGATTTGTAACAATCAAACCAAAAGGAAATCCCGTTGGATTGGTTACCGAGTGTAGCCGCATTGGGCTCCTTGTCACCTTAATTATCTAGTGCCTGAAACAAGGATGTAAATGCAGCATTTGCCATTAATCAACAAAGCATCTGCAACAGTTAGCAAAGCAGATCCACAACGTACTATCAGTGCAAAGAGCTGCCTACTGTTCTGTGCCCCCCCCCTCCCACTAGATCACTGCAGTCTAGAGCCATCGATTAAAAAGAGTTTGACCAGGTTACACTGAGCACCATGTTGCTGCCTTCTAGTCCGGGAGAGAGCAGACTGCAACAATAGATACACATGAGAAAGGAAAAACACAAGAAATAAAGCATTAGCCTGCTAGCTGACTATTCAAAACAAGTTTTTTGGTGGCAAAACAACTAATTTGGTATTTTGTGTAGCCCGTTTCCTCTGTCAACGGTACGTTCAGTGGTATGAATCAATAATGCTTCATTATTAAAGTTTCTCATCTAAAAATATGCCTAAATTTTGGGCTAAATCACAAAGCCGGGTAGAAACACACGAGCATCCCTCTCACTGCGGACTGTCCTCATGTGGAATTTGGTGAATTGATAAGACAAAACAGGACAAAGCACGTGACAAAATAACCTCATCTCAAAGGTCCACTTACTGGCTTTTGTTGGCGTTTGTTTCAACCACATCTCACGGTCTGGGCTGGCTCAGGTGTCACCACATGGCCTAAGAGAGTGAAAAAACATGTTTTATGACCATCTTAGAAATTACAGTTAGATAGCTTGAGGTTTCCTAGCTAGCGAAGCCTCTCAAAAGTCAGTTATTTGTGGTTATTATATAAAGCCACCAGGGTTCACAGTGCAGTTTTCAGGCAACCGGCATCAAGAGAAACAAATTGAACGAATTAGTCATACTTTGTATCAACCATGTGTATCTATGCAGTTTTTGACATTGGCGTAGTAAGATGCCCAACGCTGTTTTATTCAGCTAAGCATTGAGCAGGTTTATGGCACCAACATCGCTGCCACTTAAGTTTGACGTGGACAAGCTCTCGTAACAGATGGCTCAGCTGCACCTGTTCTCCTTTTAGATGAATGATGACAATGTAAATCAGCTTCAGAGGCCTGCGCTCTTAAGTTCTTGGATTTAGTTGTTTGTAAATTTGTTTTAAAAAAAAAAAAAGGTTTTGTTGTTCTCTCAGAGAGTTGTATTTTGTACTTAAAAGCAGTCCATGGTATTCTCAGGGGTTAAAAAAAAAAACTTAAAAAAAGACTAAAAAGGTTAAAAAATGTATCGAAAAGCAACATAGATACACATATTATATATATATACACATTTTATATCGTATATATATATATATATATATATAAAGTGATGTGTATGTCTAGAAACTTCTTATTTGACAAGCTTCACTGTTTAAACTCCTACACAAGTACTACTGAGCATGTTCCTTCTCTCAGTATGACCATATGACCATCAGCCCTGGGTTAAATAATCTCAGCCTAAAATTAATGTTTATTTTAAAAAGGTGGGATATGCAATTCTAATCCAATACACATCTTTTTGTCAAATTCAGCAAATATCTCCTCGCGGTCCGCTGGCTGACCGTTCAGTGAGTGTGCTGAAAAAAATAGCCGGTGTTTGTCCACAGCCCTGCTCTGTAACTGGGAAGTAAACAAAGTGGCTCGGAACGGGCCAAACAACACTATTCCAGCCATGATTTGTGTTTCAGGTAACATTCAATGACCTGCCCACGGACATTCAGCTTACTTTCTAGTTTGCCAAGATATGCTGTTGTGCTGTTAGCTGTAGTAGCAGGAGAGTTGTGAGTGTTGCTGTATCTGGGAAACGGCTCGTCCTCTTGGCTGTTAGCTTCGCAGCAGCAACTTTAGGGACAGTTTGCTAACCCGACAACCTAGCTATCGTTAGTTAACCTTACTTGCAGTGTCGTTCGCTCTATATGATGGTATTTATCATGGTGTTGGATTTCTCCAGAGTTGCATACCGCACCCTTTAACTTTGAGTTACCACATGAGAGGGACAAGTCAGATAATAGGGGCTCGGTGGTAAAGCTACCCATCTGGTTCCAAATTAGGGTGACAAAGTGATTTTAAGGGCTGCTTGACCCAGGCCTGATGAACAGACGCTTAAATAGAGGTGCAAGTCCAATCTACTTCCTCTATTTTTTCCTGTTTGGACAGCTTCTACCCTGTCTTCTGAAGTGACCATGCCAAAGAACAGATCTGCGTATGAAGGCAGCATATTTACATCTTATCGACTCAAACACACATATACATGCTCTGTCTCTGGTTTTCAAGATGAAGAATGTTAGAGAAGGATGTCAGACAACTCTCTGCCAGCGCTGTCTAGGTCAACTCGGTTTGATCCACATCTCAAACTGGTTCGACCCAGCTCCATAGGGTTCAGTCCGAAGCGCAGGAGTCCCCAATGCAGGGGACACCACCACCAATAAATCCAACCTGGATTCTCCCAGATCTCCATTCACGGGGGTTCACATAGGAAAAGCCTGTTGCCACAGTAATGGGCTGGCTGTTAAATGCAGACTCACACATATTAACCCCCCTTTAGAAAAAGCCAAATGCTGCTGAACTGAATACACAACGTACAGCTCACACACACACACGCAGACACACACACCTGAGCTGGTATAACAGGGTTATAATGTACAAGATGACTAGTTTTTTATGTATATGTGGTCCTGACTGCATCAGGAAGTATGAGCTTACTCAGAGTGAAACACCCCCTAACAGCAGGAGAGTATTATTACTGGTGACAGCGCAGCATCTCTGTCTCCTTTGTCCTTCAGGTGTAGCCATCGTAGAAGATTCACATTGTTAATCCTCCACACTCGGCTCTTTTTCGCCATAAAGAGGCAAAGTCTGGAAAAGTTGCTGAATTTGTAAAAACAGCATAGATACAGGTTAGGTGGAGGAATTTGGATTTCCACGTTGGCTACCGTTATTACAGCCCCCATGGAAATGACCATAACAACACATACAACACCAACAATAACCGCAATGAAGCTTGTGTTTTGAAGTGAGGATGTGGCGAAGTATCATTACAGCCCACAGAATCCTCCACCGGGTGGCTGTTACAGTTCATGTGTTGCTAAGACAGAAAAATGTAATCTTGGTTTCAATATTCAATGTTCAGAGTAGCCTGACTTTGTAGACAGTGGTATTAGACAAGGCCTCACATTAACGGCCTTAACATGTAGTAGCCAAATGCTAAGGCTGCACAGCGATAGCAGGAAAACAAAAATCACTTATTTTGGGCTGAATTTCCTCTCCAGAAAGATGTGGAGGTAGTTAGGTGAGTTGCTGTTTTAACCCAAGAACAGCACCGTAGTACCGCATCAGGCAAATTGCAATTTAGATGTTTGATTTCCTTGATATTGTGCAGCCTTGGCATACACAAACTGGTTATTATTATTATTCTATATTTACAGTGTGGCTTCAATGCCCTCTCCTTCCGCTTCGTAGATACTGTAGACTCGAGTCTTTTGCAGGTTCTTTTTATCAATATCCACTAGAATACAACTTCAATCACTGTCCTCCGTGTGCTACGCTGGTGTGGGTGTTGGTTCACAGCCTGAAATGTGCTCTGATGATCTTTGAATTTTGCAACTCTGCCAGGTCGGATATCCAGATTAGATTTTTCTTTTCTGAATCTGTAATATCAGTCATAGCGTTTACATTTTTTGCCTCAGAGTGAAGCATCAGTGTCGATTATCAGCAGAAGATCTGGTGGAATATTAGAGGTTCTTCTGTGCAAGAGTGCATGGTTAAGACACGAAGCATAATGGATAAATATCCAACCACACAGTTTTCTAAGTGGTGAGCTGGTGCATGTACAAGAGCAAAACCCTCTCTCCCTGGAGTTGGCATGAATGCTGCGCTACAGAAATAAGCTGTTGGACATCATGCACATAATGCCAGGTCAGAAACACACCTACACACAGTGATGCATTCCACCTAGACCTCTGCTGAAAAGCTAGTTAAAGGCCAACACTGATTGCTTGAGGCAGTTGGAAGCTCTCCCATAATTCACACAGCTGCTGTCTACTGTACTGACACTGTTGTAAAACCCCTTGAAAAGACATCACAGCACCAGCAGGGCTGGGTTCCTCAGAATTTCCTCAGCTGAGCAAAGATCATGTTTAAGGCTTTGTATCAGCAGGGGGGCAGGTTAGGATCATCCAGCAACAAAATGCTAGAAGTCAATTTGTGCAACAGAAACCATCTGTTGGGTGGGGGGGGGGGGATGAAAAAAGCCCTTAAATTCCAGGTGTTGTGCTTACTGGATGAAAAAGTTTCATTTCCATAATTTTAAGAAAAAAATTGATTGTTGCCCTGAGGTGGTTTTGAGGAACCAGAAAGGCATCAGGCTGCTGTTCAAAGGATCTCTCTCGTCCTCTGTAGTTGCTCCTTCATCCAATAAGAAAGTGGTTTGAGGGCTGTTGTCAGGTCAGTAAAGCCAGGATTGGCAAATGCTTTAGATTCTTTAGTGATGATACATTTCATTAGATGCCTCAGCTTCCCTTCCGGGCCACGTTCTTTGCCATTTTAGTTAAACAAGTCGGGGGACACAAAATGCCTGCTGGGCTCAGGTGAAAGCAGTCATTATCTGTGTAACAAAAGGTGAGTGGGATTACCGACAACCCCGCTTTGTTGCAAATGATGTACATTGGATTTAGATTTTTAAAAAGGTCTTGAAATGTATTCAGAACTGAAATCTCGACCAAACCTAAATTTAATGTTGGTCTGTCACAGATAAAATGGATCAAAATCACTGTTTAATCATTTGGAAATGTCGACTGCTTAGTGCTTCCTGTTTCTGATGTTGCCTGGTCCGTGCTTTACTGTCCTGCACCAGCCATACAAACCCACCCACCTACCTGTGTACCGCTGGAGTTTATACACGTCTACAATAATGTATAATACTGTTCAACTACTAGAAACATTTTCATTTTCTGTGTTTTGAAAAAGCCTTCGGAAGCTGCTTTTTTTTTTTTTTTTTTGTAACGCTTTAACTGGCCGCCGCAGCTCGTATCAAACTAGAAAGCTGACTCATTATCTGCTTCCTCTATTTTTACTGGCGCTTTGCTCTCCTCTCCGTTACAGCAAAGTTATGGCTTAAAGGTCTCAATATCCACAACCCAGACACACTGCACAGATTGGAGATTTAGTCATACAAATGGAGCTGCTGCAGAGGCAGACACGAGCTCAGTTGTCAAGTCTAAATTGGTGGAGTCAAAGAGGGATTCAGAGGGCCTTTTCCCATCTTGCAGGGTAGCTAATTGGCATACCAAGAGCAATACAGGCAAGTGCAGTCAGTTTGAACTTGGGAGGTCAGTTAGGCGAACTAGCTTCACTAGGTACATTACCCTGTGAGCGCGAAAATCTTGTTTTGACAAATAAAAGAATACTAGAGCTCATATGATGAGTTGATTAATCTTTAAGCGCAACAGAAAACCATTCCACAGCCACTCTGATAAGTTGTTTACGTCAATAAGTCGATTAATTGATTAGTCAAACAGAAAATTAAAATCGGCAACTATTTCAATGATCTAATATTTGGTTTAGTAATTTTTTTTTAGGATTTGATTTGTCATAAACGATTGTAAATAAAACTCTTTGGGTGTTGGACTGTTGGTTGGATAAAACAAGACATTTGAAGACGTCACTATGAACTGTGAGAAACCGTAACGGACATTTTTCAATATTTTATTGACGAGACGATTGGGCTGTTTTAGTGGACTTCAGTCCAACATTACTAACATTACTCTTTGGCTCCACCCACTAAGGTTCGACACAAACCGTGAGATTACATCTGCCTCCAGAGCAGCTCCAAGAAAGGTTTTTAAAACTAAAGCTCCCATCTGCACAAACTGTGCACCTTACTCTGCCTCCATCATCCAACATCTTACCAACCCTGTTCACTTTTCCTCCTCCCACCACCAGCAAGGTCCCCTCTTCTCCTCCATCCTGAATCCCCTGAATTCACCCCACCCCTCCTGCCTACAACTCCTTCTCTCCGGTGATCAGCCTCCTTGGCCGGCACGTGGCTTTTTTCGAATCGCTTTTGGAGCATAGGACGATCAACAACAAAAAAAATGCATAAGAAGAAAAAAGGATGTCTGTTGCTTTAAGGACAAATAATGACAGGCACGTGTTGTGGAAGTATGTGTGAGGAGGGGAAAATGTTGCACTGCGCTTTGCTCTGGCCCAGAGAGGGAGAGCGAGGGAAGAGGAGAGCAGAGAGATGGATAGAAAGAAAGAGGAGAAGAGGGAGACGTTTACTGAACCGGAGCCAGAGAAGCAGACAGAGAGAGTACAACTTGTTCTTTCCCCTGCGTTCTGTTTGCAGCCTGTCTGCACAGTCAAGTTAACAAGCAGCTAATATAAACAACACCAGGCCCTTCCCCTCTCACCTCCTCACCTCCGTCTCTCGCTTTTTCTCTCTGTACTTTCTCTGCTCTCTCTCTCTCTTTACAGCCAGGTCTCCAGCCAAGTATTTCCCTTACAAACTAATAATCAAGTCAGGAAAGCAGAACGAGGGGGACAAAATGCATTAAATGGCTTGACCAGCCCGGAAAACAGTTCAGTTTTGGTGTAGAGTATTTTAATATCGACCTTGAATATCAATAGCAATCACTCTCTTAGGTTATATCTGGGTAGTTGATGAATTTATTGGTGTTCAGACAAAAGCGTCAATTTGGCCAATATTACCGATAATAAACAAGTTTTTCAAAGATAAGGCTGGCGATATTCTATACATTTTCCTTACTGTCAACAAATCCCAAGTTTTCCAAATACAAAAATTAATTGATCATATTAACAAGTAGGACCAAGCTATATCCAAAGCCTGATATCTTATTTCTCTGTGGCATTGAGCTCCATTGCTGTCCAAAAAATATGAAAAAATACATCAGTGATTTGGATTGACCTTCCTTCACTACCATGAACACAACCTCTGTAGTCTATTTAAACTCATTCCCACATTCCCCATCCTGCTGCTGTACATACTGGTGCACCAAATGTGTATTCATCTGCAGCTGAAAACAGTCCTCAACAAATGCACTATTTACTCCTTTTTGAGTAACATTTGCTACAAACTACAACGCCCAGCTGTATTAGGAAATTACAGTCTTTCTTAAACATGAAACTATATATTTGTGAGCCATTTTTAAATATTTACACCTTTAGTAGGAAAAAAGTGGGCTTGAGGATAGGGCTGGGCGGTAAGTCGAATTAAATAGATTTATTCAAACAGAGTTTTTTTACATGGTGCACAAAATACGAACCTTTTCAGTTAAAGAGTAACGTCGACGATAGCTGCAATAACTGTCTTGAGTCCCGACTGCCCCTTAAACTGTGACGTGAATAGGTATGCTTTGTGCACACCTGCCGTAGTTTGATAGGGTCGCATCTACCAGAGGAACAGACTGAAACAAGCTCTGTGTTTCTTGTTAAAGCACTGGATTCGCCTTAACAGTGTGCAGATTCTACTTTGTTCAGTCTTGTCTCTACCTGCAGCTATCAAGCAACACAAAGAGCAGGAGCAGATGAATTAGTGAGCGGATGCTGCTGCTCTCTCGGTCCTGAAACTGAGTATTAAAGTGGATGTTCACGTTATACTTTGTTGAAGCATCTGGTATGGACAGTCCATAGCTGTCTTGGATAACCTGTATTTTTTTTTAGACATGCATAACGATGACAGGTGGTGCAGGTCTTGCTCAACTATCTAGCACAATAAGTCTTAAAAAGCACATTGTTGATTTTGGTCTTTTCACTGGATTTGTTGAGTTGACAGTAAGAAAAATACAGCTTTATTCTTTAAAAAGGCCCAGTGCGTAACATTTAGGAGGAGCTATTGGCATAAATGGATTATAATATTTATAAATGTGTTTTCATTAGCGTATAAATCAGCTGAAAGTAAGAAAAGTGTTTTCATTACCTTAGAATTGGCCATTCTTATCTACACAGGGAGCAGATACATGTTGCACCGCCATGTTTTTACACCAGAACGGCCAAACCAAACACTGGCTCTAGATTGGGCCGTTCGAGTTTCGCAGCCACCGTAGTTTCTCAAACACGTTTGGAAGGGGAGGGTGAGGCAAGTGGTATTCAAATGGTTGCAAACTGCAGTTTCCCCACTAGATGCCGCTAAATCCTACACAGTGACCTTTACATATCACGATTTACAAGTAGTTAATTTAAATTTTACAATTTGAATGCCAGTTTTGGATTTTTTGTAATGTCCCTGTTCGTAATCACAGACTGTGGTCAGGTGTGTGTGCGTGTGTATTGAGACATGAGCATACGTTTGGCCACTAAGACCAATAATTCAGTCTTAAAATTAAATCCTTTTTTATATAATTTTTGGCAATTTAACTTGAAACCTGGATGGAACTATGGCTTGAGTGCCTTTTATGGTTCCTTCCTCACAATCGGAGCAATTTATTCACCCTCCCTTCACATCTGGTTTTACTGTTAGGCTCCTGGGAGGTTCAGACTCTGCTCAGACATCTATCACCGCAGACAAATTGAAGTGTAAATGCAACCAAGTCCAAAGCTACTGTCTCCCACTGATGGTCAAAGTAACATTTGGTAACATTACATTTAAGTTCAGCTGGGAACTATACACACAGTGTAAATAGAACAAAAAGGACATTGGTAGGAATCTGTTTTATGACAAAAAAAGTGATTTCAGCGCACGCACTGGAGACACTTTACTTCCAGGTGTAAATGTAATCTGGATAAATCCCGTCTAGACGCAATCTGAATTTAAGATGCAAGTTACGGCCCTTTCTTAAGAGTCCCTCTGTACTGTATTTCTGTCTGCTCTCTCGCACTCATCATTTCACCTCTCTTTCTGCTTTATTTCTTCCTCCTGGTTTCTGTTATTTTATCTCCTTCCTCACTGTTCTTCTTCACTGCTTTTGTAATCTGACTTCTTTTCCCTCTTTCGCGCACACACACAGAACAAATGTTTATCTTCTTTCTCTGAGGCAAATATGTATTTATTTGCCTCCGCTGTCCGATCTTCGATACATGCAGGGAAGGAAAATGTGTTTTGATCATATAACGTGGGGAAAGTGCAGTCCCTCTGTGTGTGTTGTTCTGATAATACACGCTGTCTGTATGCAGACTGGGTATAAGACCCGTGTGTGTGTGTGTGTGTGTGTGTGTGTGCAGAAGGCACAGGAATAGCTTTCCTTCCTCCTCCTCTTCATCTGGAGGGAACTGGAACAGTCTCTGTGTGGCCCCGTCCACACTAAGCTAGCTAATTTGAAAACACCATTTACGTAAGAAAACAAGGAGAGTCCACACGTACAGCGTTTTAAAAAGGTCGGATTTGTAAAGATCTCTGTCCAAACTAAAATGCTTGAACAATAGGAAAACCGCAAAATAACTGTCCTCTGCACCACAGTCTGGTGTCTCTGCTGGTTAAATATATATTTGTGTCCCCTCCTGCTCTCTGTGACCACCTACTGTGTGTTCTAATACAAATTCTCAGCTTAGTTCTCATTTAAGATACACTCAGTTGCCAGGGGGTTTTTTTTGTTTGTTTATTTAAATATTTTTTAGTTAGGTGTCGCTAATTTGAGTGTGTGATTGTGGGATTGGGCTACATAAATAAAATTTGGTTTGTTTGCGTGCATTTAAGTTACCGGCTTCCAGTTGGCTTTCTGATTTCTTAAAACGTCATGTAAACGAGGAACCCGTTTTCCGTCATCTAGGTAGGGGATTAGAGAAATCTGGTTATCCCAGTTACATTCCTCCTGGAGGAAGCCAACTTCTAGGCCATGTAGATGCAGAATAGCATATGTTAACATCTAAAATGAGCGATCACAGAGCAGGTCAGAGGCAACAGAAAGTTCTGAACTTTACTGCCACACAGCCCCTTGACGGGGCTTATGTCATTGTTTCAACTAAACAAAACAAAACAAAAAAAGCTCATTTTTTCTTCATCTCACAGTAAAATGTGAGACTGACACTTATCCACTCTGGTGACCACTTCCTTTTTCAAAAACAAAAAAAACTACATAAATACAACAAACACCAGCTTGGTGTGGACGAAGAGCCAGAACAGATTCCTGTGGATGTACTCCTCTCTCTCTCTCTCTCTCTCTCTCTATTCACAGTCAGTCAGTCTCTCTCTCTTTCTCTGACTTGCTCTCTTTAACTTTGTCTTGTGTTGGCGTTTCCTGTCCAGCTCTCAGCTCCACTTCATGTCTCTCCCTTCTTCCACTTTGACTCGCATAACTAAATAAAAATCCTCTCGCTCCCCTCTCCTGACCTGCAATTCACACATTTTTCTCCCTTAGGTTTAAAAACAAGAATTGTGGAATTTTGGTTTGCTAAATTTCAGCAACGTTTTGTCATAAACTCCACTAAAGCACGTATGAATATCCAGTCTTTATGTTAATCTGTTATTGTAAGCACTCCGTATGTCCTCCTTTGTTGAAATAAGGTTAATTGATTAAGCTGCTTCTTGTTTGAACAGTTTCTCTCCATTTTCTCTGCTCTCTCATGACATTTTAAAATATTTAGAGTATCATTTTGCAACATGAGATGGTTTTGCATCACATTGGTCGTATTTAGGCACTATTTGAATACCAATCAGCATCGTCCAATCACACCAGAGCTGGACACAGAACTTTTTCTCCTCCTCCTGTCTTATTTGTCCTTATAAAAAGGTGTTCAAATCTCTGCTGTCGTGTCCAGTTTCTCCTCCACTCTGCATCGTTTCTTCAATACAATAATATGAATGTTGCAGGAGTTTATCCTTCTGTATTCTTTGTTTCAAAGAATGTTGTGCCATTTGTTAATAGCAAAGAGAACTATTGAACATATATGAAAAAGAAGAGCTATTTTAAATTATTTTTTGGCTTTTTTTGCTATATTTATTTTCTTGTATTAGAATCTTCTTTGTAGGAGGGAAAAATCAAAAAATGTATTTTTCATTAGTGCGAAAAACCTATTTTCTTCCTTTTTGTACAATTTCGATGTTTTAAGCGAGACTTTGAAAAGCAATATGATGATGATGACGATGTTTCCTGTGACTGTATCTGCATGCTGTTTGTGTTGCCTTAATGATGGCTGCATCCCACTTTGATCTCGCACACCCCACCCCAAAACTGTCAGGCCCCTCCCTCCCCCTCAACTCCCGCCCTCATCTGATGGAGTCCCAGTTCCACCTGATCCAGTCCAGACCAATCCAGTCCAGTGCAGTCAATAAAGCAGTGCTTTCTGTGTACACCAACCTCTCTGCCTCTCTGTTCATCACACAAACAGGTTTCACTGATTTACAAAGAGAGAAAAAAAGTCACTTAAATTGATATAATGCTCGATACATATTCCATATATTCATCTATAGATCTGAATTATCTTATTTTGTCATTTCACTCAGATCTTCAAATGTGAACCTCATGGTGGCTCTAGAGGAAACGTCAGGGGATTCCTAGTTAGTAGGATTCATCCTCTGGGAAACATAAATGTACCAATTTGGTGCAAATCCATCGAGCAGATGTTTAGAAGTGTCAGGAAAAGGGACAACTTTGTCCTGCTGGCCTTTAGGATCTTCTGGGCACCATGTATATATCAGTACCACTTTTCATGGCAATGTATCTAATAGTTGTTGAGATATTTCAGTCTGGACCAAAGTGGTGGACCGACTGACCTGGTCAACCCTTACAGCCACACCGCTAGCATGGCTAAAAATGACTATTTGAAAATCTCTCTCCAGAAACAGTGTCCTAGTTATTTTGGTTAATCCACAGATGTACACTGTCAGTTTTACTGGAACCATTTCCTCAGAGTTAAGTAGTTCCAATGAAAACTGTTGACATTGAGGTCTGTGGGTTATCCATTTTTCAAAGCACCACAAGTTAAATTCCATTCGCCTTAATTGGGTTTAATTGAGTGAAATGACCCTTTAATGTCCTTCATATCTGTTTATAACTATAGGAGTTCACTTGTCATTTAAAAACACTGAACAAAATTTCAAAGTTAAGATTAATTGAATTATCGTTTTTGTCAATAACATATCAGAAAATATGGGAAAATCCCCAATCACAGTTTCCCAGAGTCCAAGGTGACATCTTGAAATTAATAATTTTTTCCGACCAACCGTCCAAAACCCAAAAGATATTCAATTTACTGTCAGAGGAATAACAAAACCAATAAACATTCACATTTGAGAAATCAGAATTAGTTGGTTTTTAGAACTTTTGCTAAAAAAAAAAAAAAGTTAATTTTTTTTTTTTAAATAAATGGTTGCCGATGATTTTTCTGTAGATAACCTGATGTTTTAGATCTATATTAAAATCAATATAAATAAACTTTACCATGACTCAGGTCTTGGGAAGGGAATGAAATTATTAAAAAAAAAACAAAAAAAACTGGCATGAACAGGAGACCCCACCATTAAGAGATGGAGGAACAAAAATTAAATTACCAGGCCTCCTCCTGGAGCTGGTTTTTGACCAAACAGAGCAATCTGCCAATGAAGTCCTTGATCAGGAAGGTGGCCAACAACCTCAAGACCACCCTGAAAAAACTCCAGTGTTCTTCAATCAAGATAGAATAACCTGCCAGCACAGAAACTGTCAGGAGAGGCTTTCAAATAACTTCAGAAGTCAGCCTCTCCTGAAAAAACACCACATGGCAGCAGCCTGGAGTTTGTCAAAAGATGTGTGTGAAAGACTGAAAGCATGACACAAAAGATTCTGTGGTCTGATGAAAGAAGATTCAAAATGCTTCAGCTGACACTAAAGTGGCGTGTCTGCTGGAGCTGGGCAGAGCTTATCAACCCTCTAACAGCATCCGTACCTCGAAGCGCGACGGTGCAGCCTCAGACTTGGCCAGGGAGGACGGGGAGACTTTGCCAGAGGTCCAGAGGAACAATGCAGGGATCCAAACACAGGCAGATCTCGAGGAGAGCATGTTTCTGAAAGCCAAAAGCCTGACAGCGGGGCCAACAAATTTCTCCTCCAACAGGACTCAAACATGCTGCCAAGTCAACGTTGGAGTGGCGTCACAACAAGAATGTGAAAGTCCTTCAGCAGCCTCAAAGCCCAGATTTGAATCCCAGAGAAAATCTGTGGAATGACTTGAAGATCGAGCCAAAACCGCGAAAACGTGCCAAGATGATGCAGATGTTTCCAAGAAGAGTTGCTGTGACAAAGTATCATCTCACACTTGAATAACTTTAAAGCTGCATAAATCATTATTCATTTATTAATAATGGATCACATTACTGTGTATAATGTGAAGGGGGTCTCTCCTTCTGTAGTGACGAACCAACAGAGAATTATCCCCCCACTCTGCTCTATGAAGTATTTTAGCATATTTCAGCTCAGGGTTCACGCTCACTGCTGTCATCAGCATTGTTTCCAGCAGCTGTTTTCATCAATAAATCTGTGCTAGAATGACTATGTGACTTTACGCTACATAGTAAAGCATTTAGCAGCTGAAGAGGCAGATATTTCCCTCTGGAGTTTGTTGAGACCAAAAACAGTGCTAAAAGGAGGGTGACTAGTGGAGGCTTATATCCAAAGCGACTTTTGGGGTTCAGTATCTTGCTCAAGGATGCTTCGACGCATGGCTGGGGGATCGAGCCGCCGACCTTCCGCTTGGCGGGCGACTGCTCTGCCACCAAGCCACAGCTGGCCCACAGCCATTTGTGCCCACAAACAGGACTCCAAGTGAATGCTATTGTTGCGCCGTAACTGCTGGATGTGCAAATAGGCAACTCTTTGTTCTTCGTTGTGTTTACAGCTTCTTTCAGTACCCCCAAATGGACCAAAATAAACCCCAAAATCAATTAAAACAGCTTTTTTTTTTCCAAGTGTGTATGGAGCCAAGTCGGTCGCATGGAAAAATAAACCTAATTTGTGCCCACAAATTTCTAATTCATGCTCTCCTCCCCTCTAGAGGGCAGCAAATGCCTTTGGTACAGTGGTTTCAGTCAGCCAGACGTTTGCAGAACCCTTAGGGTGAGTTTTTAAATCAGGTTTTTATGAACTGGACGACATCGGCAGGAATCAAAGTTTAACAGTCCGTTATCCCGTAAAAACACATTACAGCGATCGCAACGATAACAACATTGTGTTAAACAGCCAATCGCTGAAGCATAGGCACATAGATAGTGAGAGTGTGAAGGGTACGCGCAAGAAGACGACGACTAATGGCATGAAGTTGTGCTAAATTGAGACCTCCAATTAATTTGAGAGCACAAATTACTAAAATATGCACAAATGTTTTAGTTTTTTCCACATGACCCCTACCCAGCTCCTTATTTTTGTGTTTAATTTCCAAGAAGATTTTTAAGTCACAGGATATTTCAAGTAAGTACATGCGTTTTGAATCTTGAATCTTTTAACTTTACCATAAAATGCAGGGAAAAGACAGGGACTTTAAATATTTTATGCAGGCACAGTAAATACAGACACTGTTCTCGCAGGTTATTTTCAGGGCCTCAGAGCGAGAAACAAGGGTTGATTAATTAACTACTCATCATTTTCTGCTTTAGATGCTTTTTATTTACTGTAGCTCTGTTTTTCTTCCATCACAAATCTGCCCATGTCCTCCTGCTATTTCCCATCTCACTTCTGTCTGCCTTGTAATCTAAAACCTTCCATCGGATTCAGATAGACCACAACTCTCTCATCTATCTGATTCAGACAAACCCTGGAAACAAGCCAAATAAACAGACATATTCATAATAATGGAAATCAATTTAACAGCACAAAGCAAAAGCACCTGGAGAGACTTCATGCACCTGGCTTTCCTCACAAAGCTCATTTTCATTCTTTTCCCATGGGGCTCTTTTGAAAATCATTTAGTTTTGCAATCTAAATGTTATTTTTCTAGGCTATTGTGAAGGCTCAACTGGCTCAAACTAACCCACCAAAACTTCAGGGACCTCATAAAAGGAGCTCTGGATGCCAATTTCTGTTTTATAAATTCACGGGTTTATTTCCTGCGTCTGCCATCCGGCTTCACATCCTCAGATGGTGTCCGGGAAACAGCAAGCTTTAGAGTTTTAGAGCCGAGTGTGCCATGGCGGGACTCGCAAACTATTTCACGCACCTTCCGCACTGCCTGGTGTTTTTACAAGCCGCAGTTATTTAAGCTGCGGTAGGCAAGATTTTTATGTAAAAATGCAGCTGTGTTATCAGCCGAAAATCTTAAAGTAAGGCTACAGTACAGAACAACATCACATCTTCCCCGCTAATTGTGATACTACACAGTCTCAGGTGTCTCTGATAGGAACATTTCTCCCCGAACAGGAAGTGAGGAAATTAAACTACAAAGTCAAATTACAGCAGCGATCGAGCTCGCCGTCCACAGACAACTGGCCGCACATTAAGTCTTTGTCAGTCGTAACGTGAAGACCTCTACGTTTTTGGTCTAAGAATAAGTCATAAAGCATTTTAGCACTAAAACTAGCTCCTAAATCTGAAAAGATAGTCAAAGTCAGTCAGCTGCTGCCAGAAAGGTGCGTCAGCATTTTGTAAAAAGATACAGGCAAGTTAATAAGGATTCAGTCAGCTCACCAACAAAATCAAAACTATTTAATAATGCAGGAGATGACCGTTTGTAAAACTTTTCACAAGTCTGCAGCGCTGATGAGCTAGGAATATCTCAGTCATTTGTCCGAATTATTCATCAAACCAAAAATATGTTCTTCGGGCCCCAATTTGTTGGACAGTTCATTAAGTGTTGCTTCATTAACTAATCACAAACTTCAATATTTTATTTTGCTTCATGTAGGAAATCTGTGACAACTTCTAAATATCTAATTTTTTTTTTTTATTAAAATTTAAATCCATCCATCTACGTTCCTCGTCGTGCTCTTGTGTAATGATGAATATTTTATTTCACATTCACTGACAGAGATGAGCCACCTGTCATCCAATCACTGATGACAGTGAATCACTCTTAACAGGAAACTCTACTAGGAACGTTTTGTGCCATTTAAGAGGACTCCTAATGGGGAGATTAAATCCTAATCTCATTTGCATGACTTCATCCATTCAATCACAAAACAGTTACCACTTGCAAAAATGGATTATCTGGAAGGCTGCTGAAAATATTCTCACTTCTCTCTAGTGGTATCTTGTCTTGCAGTCAGTTGGTGGTTTTATTTGTTCAGGTTATGAGACTGAAAACATGTACAAAATTTTACAGCACTACTACTTTGGAACTATGTTCTACCAAAGAAGTAGTCTGCAGATTATCCAGAGTAACTGTTTCTTGCTATTGATTTTTAAAAATGTGAATTCCATTCTCTGCCTGACAAATATGTTTGGATTAGAGTGAGAAAATGTGCTTTTTGACACATGATCAACATTTCTAATCTGGCGTCTAATCATCTTCATTGTTTTGGTTGAGTTGTTCTTGATAAGGTCTAAACAGTTTGTGGGATCCTCTTCTCTCTCTGGAAGTGGGGAAATGTGGCAATACGTGGAAATGTGGAAAAGTCATTTTGCAGCTTCTTTCACGTACTCGAGGGTAGCTCTCACACTGTCAACTGATCCATTACCCCCACGGTGCAGAGATTTAAGCCTGACTGACTGAAATGGCAGAAACACGCTGGCTCACCGGCTGATAACCGAAGACTAGTTAAAGAAGCTTTGAAGATGATGGACGCTTGGATTTAATTTGAAAAAAAAAAAGAAAAAACCAAAACAATCTACATCTCACATAGCCGCTTCTCTCTGACGGCTTTTTTAGTTTCAGTGAGATTCTTTTTCTTTTCCAGAAATGTGTGATACTTTAAAGTTTGACTGGTTCACCACTTGCCTTTGCTGACCCTAATGAAGCGAATTCAGTAAAACTTGTCTCCTGTAGTTATATCACTCTTACAGCTAACTGTCCTACCATGTGTCAGTGAGCAAATGCAAAGTATTGTGGGTCATCAGCTAGCTTGTTAGCTTTCAACACACATGCTCAACGAGGACTGCTGATATGCTTTGTCTTGAAGCAAAAGATGTAAGGCAGAAAGTAGTTTCCTCCACGAC
Source organism: Coreoperca whiteheadi (assembly GCA_011952105.1). Classification (NCBI taxonomy): domain Eukaryota; kingdom Metazoa; phylum Chordata; class Actinopteri; order Centrarchiformes; family Sinipercidae; genus Coreoperca; species Coreoperca whiteheadi. Next base: position 2,431,577 of record CM022491.1, on the reverse strand, counting down.
ATGACAAGTGGCTGGCAAAGAAAAATGACAGATGAAAATTCAAAATGTCAAGGCATCCATTTAGCAGCCTTTTGTGCTGGCAGCCTGTTAATCTGACACATTGTTGAAAAATCAATAGAGAGCAAAAAACTGTTAGGATAAACTGTTGGCAGCTGACATCCACCACTGTGAAACCGTAAAATCCACATTAGTTTCAGGACGTCCAGCAACCGTCAGAGGAAGGAGGTGGGCGGCTCTGCTCCGGGGGGTTTGAACAATTCTGTTACAATCTGATATCGTGTCCAACACACACACACACACACACACACACAGTGACATATACACACCAGCCGATCATCATAGTCCTGATACAAGCACTTGAACTCTATTTCCTTCCCTGCTCTCAGGAGATCCTTATCAACTACACCAACACATCCAGCCCAGACCAGTATTTTCACGTTAGGTGTTGAAACCATCCAGTACAACAGCAGGCTGAAATGTCAAGAGGCCACTGGGGTTTAGTGGGTTTCTGATGAATTATAAGTCAGCTAGTTCCTCTTAAAGCAACAAACAATGGAGTCAGCAGAGGGCTTGCCTTAAAAAGAAGAGACACCAGACCCTGCGGATGAATTGGTTTTTGTTGCTCTTGGACCTGGTCCAGGACGCTCTGCAGTAAGTGACGTAGCGCTTCCCCACTGAGAACCCTACGCTTAGTAGAGTCAAAGAAGATGAGGTGGGAAGGAGGGAGGGCTATGAACCAATAATACCAGATGGAGGGAGCAAAGTGTGTTTGCAAGTTTTAGTTCCTTAACTACAAATTAGAGCCCGACCAAGACTGGATTTATGAGCCCTGTACCGATATTTATATTTGAGAGTTTAATTCTTTTTTAAGTCTGATGACGATATATTGGGTAATATTAGCTTTTGTTTTACACAAACACATTACATTTTTGATAAGAATCTAAATTGTGACCAAATATGTACTGAGTGGCACCAAAAAAAAGTTATAGATTGACATTTTGGGAAAAAAGCTTATTTGCTATCTGGCAGGGAGTTTAGATGAGAGGGTCGATACCACTCTCGTAGCTGTCCATTAAGTGTAAGGCTACAGCCAGCAGCTGGTTAGCTTAGCTTAGCACAAAGACTCGACACAACTAGCTCTGTCCAAAGGTAATCAAAATCTAATCCTCTAGAGCTCACTAACACCATCTAGCTCCTTTATTTAATCTGTACAACAACTGAAGTGTAAAAATGATCATTTGGCATTTTATGGCGGGTTATGTGTAAGACTATTTCTTGGCTGGGTCCGGTAACCCTCAGGAGTTTCAGCTGGTTGCTTGGCAACTGCTCAGAGCCACAAAATAGTCTGGCACATGAGTCTCGGTAAAACGAAGAACTATCGTTTTTACCCTTGTGTTTTTGTACGGATTAAACAAATGAGATATAACATCTTAATAAGTGAGCTTTAGAGGTGCCGGTAGGTGGATTTTGTTACCTTCTGACAGAGCCAGGCTAGCCGTTTCCCCTGTTCCCAGTCTGCGCTAAGTCTCCTGGCTGTAGCCTTATATTTAAACAGATAAGAGTAGAGTGGGAGGCCCATTAATCTTCTCGTAAAACTCTCCACCAGAAAGCAAGCGTATTTTCCCCAAAAATGTAATATATTCCTTTAACGTAATAATATAACACAGCAAATACAACTTCACTGAAAATAAATTGGTATCAATAACATCTAAAAACAACACAAATACAACAAAATAGTAAAGTTTAAAAACTCAATCTTTTTCTAAATCAGACCTTTCATACTACTATACTAAAATACTATTAACACTTATTTTATAGGGACAGAGCACGTTAATGAACATCAAATACAAGATATTAACATGACAACATCAAAACCTCGAATCAACTTGTCGGCTGCACATGCCAATATGTCTGAAAGTCTAAAACCAGTCGAGCTCTACTACAAAACACAGAGGAGATCTTTGGATGTATTTTTCCCACAGTTACAGACCGCTGTTGGCTGTCTATCATTCATTTTTGTACAATATGGTAATGCAGAGCAGACTTATTTGAAAAAGAAAAATCCACTGGATTACCTCATAACAATTCATCAAAAAAACTGAACAAAAGCAAACAAACTTGCAGACTTGATGTTCACTGTAATGGTTTACACAACTCAAGCAACTTTTTCAAAGTCCGCTAATAGATTTTCATTTTTAATGGAAACCAGTAGTTGGTTTGCAACATGATTTGCTGTGATGTAAAGTAGCTACACTTGATTTGTAGAAAAGCTGATTTAAATCTTTTGGGGAAAGTCCAACTCAAGTCTCAATTCAAGTCTCCATAAGCAAATCACAAGTTAATTGTCAAGTCTTTCAGGTCCCTAAATGCTGACGAGTAAAATGACATTTGAACATTTTCTTTTCAAAGCTGTGTAATGTCTTTACACAATCTTTTATACATAAGCTCACACGTTGTCTTTTTGGTGTACAGGCCTAATAAAATATTTTCAACCTGTGTGGATATGCAAGGCCTGTCTTTCATTGTTCCAGGATTTTAGCAGGTTAAATTTCATTACAAAACCATTCAAATCTCAAACAGTCAAGTATTCAGAGGGTCAAGGCTCAAGTAAATAATGTCACACAGCAGTCAAGTCTCAAACCCTCATTTTGTGACTTCAGACTGACCAAGTCAAAAATATTCAGCTTAGATTTGTAGTAAAATGTGCAAAATATGTCAACAAAACCTGGAACATTCATTTTATTTAAAATGGGAGTGGCAATGACACTTCCATCTGTTTAGAAGTGATGGGTCATATGCACATGCGACTTGCACATGCGACTTGTAAAACAAGTATTACGGGGGAAAAAGTAATCATGCATGTGGGAAAACCTGCTGCACCTCATTACAAAACAATCCAGTCGCAGGATACAAATACTGAATATGCTGTATCTCAGTCCACACCAGCCGGCTCCTAACAACTTTTCAAAAGACTACAACTGTATCATCTCCTCAGTAAGTTCCTTCACTAAAGAAAAATATCCAACAGAGCATTTTTCAAAGTAATTGTGCTTCTGACAGCCAATTATCATCAGCACACAGACATGCCTTCAATCCCGGGAAAGAAAATCCCCGGAGGAGTTTAAACAGCAGTTACTGATACACAAGTACTATCTGCAAAGTTGTTTAAAACAAGGTTCACATACATGCAGGACACGGGAATAAAAAGAGAAAAAGTTTTTTCTGTGTCTGTATACTTAAACTATAGTCTTTTCCTTTCACCTAATGCATGCTGGGATAGCCTCCAGCTCCCTGATAGCCCTGATGAAGAATAAGAAAGGTGCAGAAGATTGATTGATATGTTTTGGAGATCTACGCAAAGAAATAGCAATGACTGAACTGCAGGACTCCCAGGTCTAAATGTGTGAGTGCTTTCATCTTCCACCATTTCTAATTCATTATTATGCAATCCATTGATTTAAATAAAATAAAGCAGCTACTTCTGTCAGTCAGCTTCTACATCATTCAGCATATTTTCCTATCAGTTTCATTCATTTTACTTAATTTCATTCAAAACATTATACTTGTGACTTTTGTATAATTCCTGGTCATTTTATTTAATGATCACTTTTTGTTCTGCACATAATACATGCAAGTTTGTCAATAATAAAATATATTCTCATGTAATACTGTGGTTGGTTCAGATGTTTCTTTCTAAAATGTGTAACAAATCACTGAACATAAAAAATAACTTTTTTTTGCCTTTTAGAGTTATTTACTTATAACATTTTGGTTTAATATTTAATATCTTATGGTCAATTTTATAGTTACGATTCTTCACCTGCAGCACTTATGTTTCTTTTTATTACGTATTATGTTTATACTAAAAACACCAAAGCAAATGCCTCGTATGTGTAAACCTACTTGGCAATAAAGCTGTTTCTGATTCTGATTAAGTTCATTGCAGCCGGCGTATTTAATACCCAAACTAGGAGTTCAACACTTGTGAATGAAGCATACTATGATTTATTGAGAAAACTTTAGGCACAGACACTGACTCCGCCGCCCTTGTGGTCCATGGCTGGAGCAGCTTCTGGCTGTGTTCACTGTAGGAGCCTACTATTTTGCACTGGGGTGCTTGGATCCCACTATACCTGCTTGCAGGTCTAGCTTCTTCTGTGTTATTTTACAAACAAACAAAAAAACCCTTCCTATCCTTAGCTTTGTATGCTGTGCTGGGCTTTTACAGAATAGTTTCTGGTGCACTTATGCTTTTTGTTACCTTGTGTTGTTATAAATGCTTCCATTGTCTTCCTCATATGTAAGTCGCTTTGGATAAAAGCGTCTGATAAATGACTAAATGTAAATGTAACGATTAGTCGAGCGACAGAAAATCAATCAAACTATTTTGATAATCAAACAGTCGTTTTAAAAATGCCAAACTGGTTCTAGCTTCTCAATTGTGAGGATTTCTTTGTCATATAATGATAGTAAACTGAATATCTTTGGGTTAGGGGGCTTTTCGCACAAAAGACGACATTTCAAGATGTCAAATAGGGCTGTGGGGAATTATAAAGGGCATTTTGAACTATTTGACATTTTATAGACAAAAATGATTAATTGATTAATCAAGACAATAACGGACAGATTAATCAACAATAAAAATAGTTGCATCCCTGTAGAAGAGATGAATACAATGGACAACAATTCAAAAGGCAAATGCACGAATGACAGGTTAATCCTTCCGCCAAAACGTTTCTTTGTCAACCTTGCCCAAAATGAAGACCAGCTCCACTAATATCATAAAAAAAATCATTGCACTTTTTATTTATTAAATAAAAATGTAATGTAGTTGTAATGTAACCATTAACAAGAAAATGCTGTAATTGAGTGTGACTGTTGTTTAGGCGCTCATCTACTGACTGAACTGATCACCAGACGAGATACACCAGGTTCATCACCTCACTCCAGGGTTTCCCTCAGCAGTTTATACTGGAGGCACCCTGCCTGGTCTGAAATAATGAAGGGCTGCAACTCAAAATTATTTTCATTAGTTTTCTCAATTTCTCATTCCTTTTTCCTGTCCTGTTTGACTTTAGGAATCCAAGCTTTAGACAACCAACGGCAAAAAGAAATAGATTCAGAAGGACTTAAAAAATTTAAACGGTGGCAGAGACCCTCAGCTGCCTTCCATTACAGCCCTCTGGTGGCACGATATGATATGACTTGATCGTTCAATTACACTTACTCCACAGAGCCATCAGCAAATACTTTAACTCCCAAATGCAAAACCATTTATCTTAATATACCATTGGTGCAGAGACTTCAACAGCTTACAGAGTTTAACACATTATACTAAAAGCACAAAGGACAGGACAGAATTACTCGCAGTGCAAGGCATACAATGAGCAGTGCATTCTACATATATAACTCCTTACAAAAAGCTTTATTTTCCCATGTTCTAACTGCAAAGGACTGTCAACCCTAAAACAAAATGCACTAAAATGTTTTTAGGATGTTGTTAAAGATCTTATAATAAAAGGTCAACACAACTAACACTAAAATGTGTTTGCACACTGGAAAAAACTCTAAGATACAGAGTTTGAGAGATTTGTCCATGTATGAATTAAAACAAAATAATATTCATATATTTTCAACTTAACCTCCAAATGGGAAAATTTATTTTACTCATTTGAGGATTTGGTATTAAAACCGTCGCCATCAACTATATATTTCTTTGCCCAGGTAAATGGGTTGCACCTTGAGGTACTCTATAGAGCACCAGGCCCTTTCACCAAGACTTTGGTGATGTATTAATCACTCTGATAGCGTGCTGATAAGATCTTAGTTATTGGTGACTTAAATATTGCCTGTGACCCTTTCAGTAGAGCGTGTATGGCACTTATTGATACTTTTGTTTTTAGTCAGTTTGTACACGAACCTACTTACTCACAGCAGTGGAGAGTAAAAGGTGAAAATAAATGGAAACTGAAGGTTTTCTACCTCGCATAGCATGAGAGTATTGCATTGATGTTGATAGGTTTTCAATGTAGTGAGTCCCTGGGACCCACAGTTGGTCATTTGAGTGGATCCCAGGGAAATTGTGTTTTGTGAAAATGTGTTTTTTGACAAATTGCAGTGTTAAACTCATGTTTGAAGTTATATGGTTATTAATGTGTGTTAAAAAAATATATCTGAAAATTAAACAAATAAAATTCCAAATCCCTAAAAGGGCAATGAGAATTTCAAGATTCATCGGAATCAAAATCAGCTTTATTGCCCAGGTATTTGTACACATACTAGGAATTTGACTCTGGTTTTTCGTTGCTCTCTATCCACAAAGGGAGAAATAGACATAAATATGGCTAAAAGCAAGGACAACAAGCTCAACAATGTAGAAAAACATTAAGCTATTATGTGCATATAGAAATATATTTTCTTAAGTACAAAATACAACAACATTTGTGCACAGTAAGACAATTAGACAAGCTTATCATACTTTAGCAGTTACGTAGTTTTCCTGTTGTGGTGACAAAATATATAAAATAGGCTACATGCAGTATTAGCAGTTTGAATTAAACTGTAGCATCCTGCACGCTCCGGGGAACATATTACGCCAAACTCCCTTTAAGAAATATGATATATTAAAAATTCCTTACGTGTCCGCGAAAACACATACATCTAGAAACACAAGATAAAAGGCGTCATATGGCGAAAGACTTATTGTCAGTTTGGCATCAATATAGTCCATAAAGATAAACTGTACTTTGACATTTTTATGTGCTTCACATTTCGGGATTTGGGCCTCAACTCGCTACCAGCCTCCGTTGTTTAGCTGCGCTATTTTAGTGGGAGAAGACTGTGGGAATGAGAGGCGAACGGTTTCAAAATGGAAGATTTCTCATTAAAATAATTGCTGGTTGGTGGATCGAATACACGCCGAATTAAACACCGAATCATACCACTGTTAATTTGTCGTCTTATCGCGTGTGTGTGTGACTGTGAGGAGTTTTCCGCTCAATACAATAATAACTACCGTTTGCTGCTTCACGCTTGGTGCTAGAGGAATACAGTGTACTCGCAGACGGTAAGAAACAGTTTTTTTGACAGCGAGGTTTCTTTTGATTTTTTCTATATTTCAATTGTCCTGGATCCATCCTCTTCACTTATGTTTTACAATCTACATTTTGTCATCATAAATTGTATAGTGTCATGCATGACTTTCTGTGAGAGGGATCCCTCCTCTGTTGCTCTTCCGTTTCTTTCCACTGTTAAAAGTGTTTGAGGGAAATTGTGATATTGGGCTAAATAAATAACATTGACAATATTAGATTGTAGATCATCACCATGCAGATACTTTACACTATATCTAGAGGGATACTTTCGATATTGAGAGAGAGTTGCAACTAGCAAAAGTTCCAGATTCATCATTTTTATACATCGAGTTTTTTTAAGCATGTTTCAGGTAAGCAGCCATGTATTTATGGCCCCAGTAGTTCAATAGCCTATGATACATTTTGATTGTGGTAAGGCTTTATTTTCTAGGACATTTCCTGAAAAGAGCTGTGCAAGTTGGTACTCCAGGAACCTTCCTAATAAATTACAGCTGCATTTTAGCTCCCTTCTAAATTAATAGGAAAGCATGGGACCTATAAAAATAATGTTTTACCCCCTATTTTGTGTAAATCTGACCAATCTGTTACACGAAACTGCCAACCCTAGTTACACGTGGTCAAGATTACTTAACTAAGAGTTCTTATTTCTGCAACTTTGAGGTCAGTATAAAATACAATAGTAACACTAAAACAGTGGTCCTTGATTCCTGTGTTAGCAAGTGAGGAACCATGAAGAATAAGCTACCAGGGACACGTTTTGATGTTTACATTCTCATGAAATGAAAATGGTAACTCAACCAACAGCCAAGTCTTCTGACCACTTGATTCAGTAGCCACTCTGCCATTCATACCAGCCCCTACCTCTTTCCCCTGTGTCTGTTAACAGAGTTTAAAGTCCTTTCTCTCTCTCATTTCTGTCTCTGTTGTTTAACATTTACACATTTAGAGCCATCATCAGCTGGTGGGGGGAAAAAAAACGAGCTGGCAGAGAGACCTTTATTTTCTCTGTGTGCATGCATAAAAGTTGTCTTGCCTTTCTACATGTCTATAAGCCTACATGTGTACATATGCTGCTTTGTACGTTATGTTGCCTGTATATTTTGTGACACTAACTGAGGTGCCTGCATGGCCATGTTGAGTGTGGGCATACGTGTGTTTGTGTGTTGTGTTTGAGTGTCTGGCAGGCAGCATTGTTCACAGCAGCGGTGAAGGACACATCGCCATGGCCTGTGTACCTTTCCCCCCCTGCCTGCTACTATAAATAGCTTCCAATGTTTTTGTAGTGTGTGTGTGTTACCCTCACTTTCAGAGATATTCACCAGGCTGTTGATTAGGGGAAGGTGAAAGAGAGACACAAAGAAAGAAGGGAAGAATATAAGGGAGAACATTAGTAAGAAGAAAAAATTAAGCACGGGGGGGGGGGGGGGGGGAAACCAAAAAACGGGCACACACACCGACACCATAAAAACTTTTTCTTTCCTAAACACATGAATGTTGATAACCACCACGCTTAAAGCCTCCCTCTCTT
>CM022491.1:2304531-2422930 GCA_011952105.1 Coreoperca whiteheadi | reverse complement strand
GATGGGAGTGTTGTGGTTGGATTGGTGTATATTAGAAAAAAAAGAAAAAAAAAAAAGAAAAAAAAATAGTCGAAAGAAGGTGAGAAGGAGGTGTATGGGGGGGGGGGGGGGGGGGGGGGGGGGAGACGAAATAAAGGGGCAAATCACCTGAACACATATAAATAATAACGTTCATTATCAATGCCACCAAGTCATGTGAATACTGTCACCCAAAAACATAGAATTGGGATTAAAGCTGCAACAATTAGTAAATAAATTGATTAGTCGATTGAAGGAAAATGAATTGGCAACTATTTTGATAAGCATTTAATTGTTTAAGGCATTTGATCGTTCCAGGTTCTCAAATGTCAAAATGTGCTGCTTTTCTTGGTTTTATAGGATTGTAAATTAAATATTTTGAGGTTTTGGACTCTTGGTCAGACAAAAAAAAACAACATTTTATGAGGTCACGTTTTGCTCCAGGATATTGGGATGGGATGGGCACAACCACTGCTGAAGTTGCATGGACGCTTACTCGATTAAAAGAGAAGATAATCAGCAGACTTATCAGTAATGAAAATAATCGTTAGTAACAGTACAATATTCATTCACAGATTTAAATTCCAAAAGTACCAATGCATGTATAAAAATACATGACTTACACACCCCTATTATTTTTATGCTTGTCAAATAAAATGAGCTCACATTAGTCAACAGTATTTTTTACCTAGTTACACATTAGAGCTAATTATTGCAGAGCAGCTTAACAACAACACAACAGGAATGGATAAATTCCAACTATTTTAATGTAAACCTTCTAGACAGACTGCAAACACACTGCCATGTGGGTGACTTGACTGCCAACCAATGCGAAATTGAATTATGACTCTGTAGTGTCGAGGCAGCACACATGTCCGTACCAGTGTCCAGGCAAACAGGGCACAGTACGTCTATCCAACATGACCTCCATGACATCAGCTACACACCAAGTTAATACCATGGATGTATAGTCATTTCTAATTATACATCCGTGGTCAATACACACAGCCACGGCGGACCATTTAACGGTTAGAACAAGCGCGAGAAAGCGAACAGAAACGGGAGAAAATAAGACATTTTACTCACGTTATTTGAAGAAAAAAAGCCCCCACTGCTTTAGGTCTGCTTTGGTCATTTAACGTTAGCTGTTTTTCACCGGGACCCTATGTTGCTGCTAGCTAACTAAATAAATTAGACAAATTAACTCTAACGGTTAACGTTACTTCATTTGTATGGAATTGTTGTTTCTATCAACTGTGAAGCCACAGGGGGTCTGACTTAAAAACATTTTTGACATTCATAATTTAATCCGCAGTGGTGTAACAGTGGCCACCTGACTGGATACACTTATTAGGCTAAGATAATCTATTTTTAATCAAAGGACGTTGACTTCACCTGGTTTACCTTCCGTGGCCTTGACATAACTGCTTCAACTGCGAGGCTGCAATATCCTGTTTGACCACACACGCTGGCTAACATTACCACCCGTTGCAATCCAGGGGGGCGCTGTTTCCCGAATATGAATGAAGTCCATGAACACTGAGGCGGAGATGGCCATGATACTGTATTAGGAATGGCAAGTAACAAAACGTATAATAACTCAAGTACTGTGCTTCAGGGCAGGGGGCCTTTTTTACAGCAGATATTTTGTCATTGCAGGAAAAGCACAGTGTTTTGGGTTTTTTTTCTTTGTTGAACTCTCAAGTTCATACAATCAAAAAGGCTTGGAATAAGTTCATTAGAGCAGAAGAAGGCAAGCACTGGATTTTGTCTGTAAAATAAAACCCATATTTTCACATCCTGTAGAGAATATTTGGAACAAGCAGGTGGGCCTTTGAGGGACAGTCTTGGAAGTCTTTCCCAAAATTTGTAACAAGCTTAGATTCAAAAGAAAAACAGATTGTGTATTTACTTGTGTATGTTCTTTTTATGCTGCTTTATACTTCTAACTCACGATATTTTAGAGAGGAATATTGTACATTTACAGTTATAGTTACTAGTTATTTTGCACATTAAGATACATATAAAACATATGATGAGCTTATAACACATTGTGTTATTACTACTTTTACTTAAGCAAAGGGTCTAAATACTTCCTCCAACTCCGAACATTAATAATGTTTATGCATTACATCTAGGCATGTCAGTTCTAGGCCCTTTGTAGTGTACATGCTGGCTCATTGGCATGGCTTACTGTTACAATCAAAATGGAAAGGGTTCATCATTAATGTCATTGGTTCCACCTGTACTTTCCCTGCTGTGTAAGGAGTAAAATGTGAAAAAGATCAATTCTGAGGTACTTGTACTTAATTGAGATTTTCATTTTAACTTCCGTTATCCTTTAAACACTACATTTCAGAGGCAAATATTCTACTTTTGACACCACTACATTTACCTGAGAGCTTTAGTTACGAGTTATTTTGCAGGTTAAGACTTTTAAAGGCTCTAAACATACGAATCTATCCACACAGGTGTTTTTACTCATGTTGCCTGATTGGACCTCTTCTCAGGACTGTGTGAGCGTGTACAAATTTTCACAGGATAACTTACACCGTTATAATTCAGATCTGTGGGCGATACACTCTGTTCTTTGCTTTATGTCGGCCTGTTGAACGGTGGTTGTCACGGGCTGGCATTCGTTGTAATACAATTTGCTGGTGTGTCTGCTGTTTTACTAATTGAATTGCCTCGCTTTTCGTGTACAGTAGAGTTTTCATCATTTTGTCTGGCGCTGATACTGTGAGCATGTAAACAGCCACGCTCACAGTATCAGGGCCGTTCAGGAAGTAGAATTCAGAGGAGACATTCAATGCTTCGTCTCTGACGTAATTCCCTCCCCAAATTTATCGGATGCAATTTTTTATATTTAGAAGTTCCCAAACAATAAAAGTGTTTATCATATCACCTGCGTGCGTTTTCTAGGTTCTTTTGTTTTCTTTCTGTTTGTGTCTTAATCAGAGAGATCCCTATCATTCTTTGCCTACTGTCACGCTCATGGCTGGACAAAGAAGGGGAGGCCACTAATGAGATGTGACTAAAAATAAGTTTGTTTTACATTACTAAAAGAGAAAGGAACTGAAGACAAACTAAACAGGGTAGAAGCCAGGGGAGAGAGAAAGAGTGGCTGACCCATGTTACATGCTATTTCTGTCAACAATTTAAACTTTATAACTCCTACTTCAACTGTTTCCACTACGACTGGTACTACTAATGGAGTCACTGCTACTGCTGTTACTACTGATAGAACACGTCCACCGGTTAATTCTCTACTCACTGGTGCCTTGCAAACAGCGATCACAAATGTAGAGACACTTTAATCAATATCAGCAGAGGGTACCATTCATTAAATTCAGATCTTATACTACAAGTAAATACATTTTTTTCCCTATAAATCACTGTAAAATAAGGCTGCATCATCCACATTATACACTGGTGGCCCCAACTCGCCAAGTAATGTTCACAAGACCGTTTTGTAGCTTGTTCTATAGTTCTGTTTCCTTTGAGTGAAGAAGATCCCTGCAAGTGATTGTTTCTGACAACAAAATAATAGTTATTATACTTTAAAAATAAGGTGATTCTAGTCTACAGTGTCTTCATTATGATGGAGGACATTGATCTCTGCTGCAGGATTTAAAGGTATATTTTTGCTATAAGATTTTGCCTCCATTTCTTGCACATATTATCAGTGAGCTGAAATATAAAACATTCGTCTTAAAAACCTATAATGGAAATATATGAAGACTTCCTTGAATGAGTGAGAGTGTTGAGGTGCCAGTACTCCTGCACTGAGAGTTTAGGGAACCTAATGACTGTGAGCAGAGGGCCCATGGGCGTCATATGTTAAAATGTCCGGTGATTGAACTTTCTACTTAATTTCAAGATCATTTTTTTTCAAATGTACATTCAACTATTGAGACCTACTTAAGATTTATAAGTATGGCTCCAACTGAATATAGCTGCACTTGCAACATTCTATCTATAAATTGTAAGTGCCTCAGGAGTGTGAGGGCTACAGCTCCCGGGGGGATATTCTTTATGTCAGGTTCAAGCACTATAAATAAAGGTATTGATGAGGATTTCCATTTACTCACATTTCAAGGAACAATTTTTTTCCAGGATAAGGGCATGGCTCAAGGGATGAAAATGTCAGTCTGTCAGTCGGTCAGTCGCTCTGTCCACCACTGTAGTCCAGACTGAAATATCTCAACAACTGCTGGACAGACTGAGATGAAATTCTGTACAGACATTTGTGGTCCCCAGAGGATGAAGCGTATTGAATTTGGGGATTCCCTGACTTTTCATCTAGCGCCACCAACAGGTTGACACTTTTGTCTTTTTCAGAAATACTTCAACAGCTATTGGATGAATTGCCCTGGAATTTGGTACACACGTTAATGTCCCCCTCAGGATGAATTGTAATAATTTTGGGAATCCTCTGACTTTTCATATAGCACTATCATCAGGTGAACATTTTATGTTGTCCAATACTTTGGTTTATAACAGTAGAAACCTATAGCTGTTGAGAATATTTTTTTCAAATGAATCATTGTTACAAGTAATACTTACTGCCCCTTTTTATCACCATCATCTTCAGTTTTTGCTGTTTTTGTGTGGAATTTGTCAGGAAATCTTTCATGTATGTGTGTGTATTTGTATTGTCACCAACTGTAGCTCTAAGCTTGTGACACTGACGAAATTTTTGTCTCAACCCACTTCTTCAAGAGGTTAGATCTTGATTACAATGTGGATTTAAGATTCAGAGTAGCGTTAGGATTGGGTGGAATTCTTGGTTAGGGGTTAAAGATATAGTTATGCAGATTAATGTAAAGAGTAAGGAAAGGAAATACATTTAGTCGAAGAAAAGCAGGTATATAAGGCAGGTTTCAGGTTTGTTGATGCTTCGAAGTGAGGTCCAAAAACAATGTTAATAGATAATATCCATGACAACGTCCTCCAAGACTGCGTGTGTGCATGCTAAAGATTTCCACCGTCTTATCTCCAACATCTCGTCTTGAGCTGACAAAGCAAACTGAAGTATTTCCTGTAGCTTTTATGTGGCTGGTGCTACCGTATTATTGCATAAATGTGTGTGTGTGTGTGTGTGTGTCCTACATGTGCTACATGTAATCAGAGAGGTGTTTGTGACCTGGATTTTCGTATTAGTTGAAAGCTGTGTATTGTACTGGAAAAGGGAGAACTCATGACTATGAAGGGAGCATGTCTGTATCATCCATCACATTGTGTTTGAGTCTGACAACACTTGGCATCTCAGGGTGAAACGTTTACAGTTTTGGCTCCTTTAAGAGCTGCAGACTGATCATGATAAACCTGATAAACAGTCTATCTTCTGTGTAGTAAAAAGGTGTTTTCTTGTGACGTTTGAGAGAGGTTTCATGAGCAGTTAAATCAGCTGAATAATCATATGAAAGCTCCACACACTGTTGTATTTGAGTGAATATTTTTAGGTGTCGTAGCAACTGTAAGAATGAGCTAAAGATTCTGAAAATGATGATTATTTCTATTTACGTTTATATTATTACAATCCTCCCAGCCATCATCTCATTAACAAAACCCTTTTAATAAACTAATTCTAAATTCTTCATCTCCATCCTATTAGAGTTGCAAGAGCAGGCTGTATATATAAAGACTTAATTTCACCTTTGGAAAATTATCTCACATACTCGGACCAAAATCTACCAGCATAAAAAACTCACACCTCAATGTATTTGAATTTCTAAACTATCCAGCATCTCTAATTTATAATACAATACATCTTAAGAGGGTTTAATGCAACCGCAGGGGGGCACAAGCCAGTGTCTTCATGTACCAGTCCCAAGTCTGGATAAATGCAGAGGGTTGTGTCAGGAAGGGCATCCGACGTAAAACACATGCCAAACTAAAAATGCGAATCATGACAATGACTTCCATACCGGGTCGGTCGGGGCCCGGGTTAACAACGACCGCCACCGGTGCTGTTGACCTACAGGGTACCGGTGGAAATTCGACTACTGTTGGTCGAAAACGAAGAAGGAGAGCAGGAAGGTGTGTTCGTAGGCAGAGACAGAAGAGGAAAGCTAAGAATGTAGGACTGACAGTAGGGACTTTGAACGCTGGGACTTTGACAGGGAAGGCTAGAGAGTTGATTGACATGATGCAGAGAAGGAAGGTGGACATACTGTGTGTCCAGGAGACCAGGTGGAAAGGTAGCAAGGCTAGAAGCTTAGGAGCAGGGTTCAAGTTGTTCTACCATGGGTCGGATAGGAAGAGAAACAGAGTAGGAGTTATCCTGAAAGAGGAGTTTGTGAGGAATGTTCTTGAGGTGAAAAGAGTGTCAGACAGGTTGATGAGCCTGAAGCTGGAAATTGAAGGGGTGATGTTCAATGTTGTGAGTGGTTATGCCCCACAGGTAGGATGTGAGTTAGAAGAGAAAGAGAAATTCTGGAGTGAGTTAGATGAAGTGATGCAGAGCATCCCCAGAGGTGAGAGAGTGGTGATTGGTGCAGATTTCAATGGGCATGTAGGTGAAGGGAACAGAGGTGATGAGAATGTGATGGGCAGGTTTGGTCTTCAGGACAGGAACGCAGAAGGACAGATGGTGGTAGACTTTGCAAAGAGGATGGAAATGGCTGCAGTGAACACTTTCTTCCAGAAGAGGCAGGAACATAGGGTGACATATAAGAGCAGAGGGAGAAGCAGGTGGACTACATCTTGTGTAGACGTTGTAATCTGAAAGAGACCAGTGACTGTAAAGTAGTGGTAGGGGAGAGTGTAGCCAGACAACACAGGATGCTAGTGTATAAAATGACTCTGGTGGTGAGGAAGATGAAGAGGACAAAGGCAGAGCAGAGGACGAAGTGGTGGAAGTTGAAAAAGGAAGAATGTTGTTTAGTTTTCAGGGAGGAGCTGAGACAGACTCTGGGTGGTCAGGAAGTGCTCCCAGATGACTGGACCACTACAGCTAATGTGATCAGGGAGACAGGTAGGAGGGCACTCGGTGTGTCATCTGGAAAGAGGAAAGTGGACAAGGAGACTTGGTGGTTGAATCAGGAAGTTCAGGAGAGCTAGGTTGGACACTAAAGAGGGAGAGGTGGATTTGTACAGGTTGGCCAGACAAAGAGATAGAGATGGGAAGGATGTGCAGAAGGTTAGGGTGATTAAAGATAAGGATGGAAATGTATTGACAGGTGCCAGGAGTGTGATGGGAAGATGGAAGGAGTACTTTGAAGAGTTGATGAATGAGGAAAATGAAAGGGAACGAAGAGTAGAAGAGGTGACTGGTGTGGAGCCGGAAGTAGCAAAGATTAGCAAGAGTGAAGTGAGGAGGACGTTGAAGAGGATGAAGAGTGGAAAGGCAGTTGGTCCTGATGACATACCTGTGGAGGTATGGAAGTGTCTAGGAGAGGTGGCAGAAGAGTTTCTGACTAGTTTGTTTAACAAGATCTTGGAGAGTGAGAGGATGCCCGAGGAATGGAGGAGAAGTGTACTGGTGCCAATTTTCAAGAACAAGGGAGATGTGCAGAGCTGTGGCAACTACAGAGGAATAAAGCTGATGAGTCATACAATGAAGTTGTGGGAAAGAGTAGTGGAAGCTAGGCTAAGGGCAGAGGTGAGCATTTGTGAGCAGCAATATGGTTTCATGCCTAGAAAGAGCACAACAGATGCAGTGTTTGCTTTGAGGATGCTGATGGAGAAGTACAGAGAAGGTCATAAGGAGTTGCATTGTGTCTTTGTAGATTTAGAGAAAGCGTATGACAGGGTGCCGAGAGAGGAGCTGTGGTATTGCATGAGGAAGTCTGGAGTGGCAGAGAAGTATGTTAGAATGGTGCAGGACATGTATGAGAGCTGTAAGACCGTGGTGAGGTGTGCTGTAGGTGCGACAGAGGAGTTCAAGGTGGAGGTGGGTCTGCATCAAGGATCGGCTCTGAGCCCCTTCTTGTTTGCTCTGGTGATGGACAGGCTGACAGATGAGCTTAGACAGGAATCTCCATGGACTATGATGTTTGCAGATGACATTGTTATTTGTAGTGAGAGCAGGGAGCAGGTGGAGGAGAATCTAGAGAGATGGAGGTCTGCTCTGGAAAACAGAGGAATGAAGCTTAGCCACAGTAAGACAGAATACATGTGTGTCAATGAGAGGGACCCAGGTGGAACGGTGAGGTTACAGGGAGCAGAGGTGAAGAAGGTGCAGGACTTTAAGTACTTAGGGTCAATGGTTCAGAGCAATGGAGACTGTGGAAAAGAGGTGAAGAGGCGAGTGCAAGCAGGTTGGAACGGGTGGAGAAAAGTGTCAGGTGTGTTGTGTGATAAAAGAGTATCAGCAAGAATGAAAGGAAAGGTGTTCAAGACGGTGGTGAGACCAGCGATGCTGTACAGCTTAGAGACAGTGGCACTGAAGAAAAGACAAGAGGCAGAGCTGGAGGTGGCAGAGCTTAAGATGTTGAGGTTCTCTTTGGGAGTGACGAGGATGGACAGGATCAGGAACGAGTACATCAGAGGGACAGCTCATGTTAGATGTTTCGGAGATAAAGCCAGAGAGGCGAGATTGAGGTGGTTTAGACACGTTCAGAGGAGAGACTTTGAATATATTGGTAGAAGGATGCTGAGGTTGGAGCTGCCAGGCAGGAGGTCTAGAGGAAGACCAAAGAGGAGATTTATGGATGTAGTGAGAGAGGACATGAAGTTAATTGGTGTGAGTGAAGAGGATGCAGAGGACAGGGTTAGATGGAGGTGCATGATTCGCTGTGGCGACCCCTGAAAGGGAGCAGCCGAAAGGAAAAGAAGAAGATCTTAAGAGGGTTTATTTAAAAAAATAAAATAAAATCTCAGATAGTATTTCCTTCTGAATGGATGAGCATGTACAGTAGATGTCTAATCCCTTCTTGTTAACTTCTTGTGTATTGTTGTGCCGTGGTTGAGGTGGGTCTTGAATGCTGATTGGAAGTGAGAAGAGGCTAAATTACCAGTATTGGGAAGTCACCTTGTCTGGTGTCTCATATCCTTAAATCCCTGTGGGGGAGGACAAGCAGCATCAGTTTCCTCTGCAGAGCTGAGACAGACACACACACACCTAGGTAAGACCACTGACAACCAACACACTATTACTTTAAGTACTGCTATTAATACCACCGCTATGTATTCATTTTCGTCTCCCTCTTCTCATTGTTAAAATTTTATTGTGGGTGATAACTGTTAATGTATCTGGAACACTGCTTTGTAAATCACTTCATGTTAATATTTTAAGTTATAATATAATTTTGCCATACCATAATAACATTGATTGACATGGTAATGGCTCTCACTTTCATCTTTTCCCTAAAAAACTGTCTTTTCTATTACAACAATCCAAATAGCTGAGACTCCTCCTCACAGAGACTGTATCATGCCAAATCCGTCTCCACTTGTGCTGTGAACAGAAAACCTGTCCTGCACCCACCTAGCCTGCCCAGGGACACCCCAGCACCTCATTCAGGCCAGGTAGCTCCGTGTTCGGGTGCTCAAGGTTCCACAACACCCTCAGACCTACTTCAGCCCAAACCTGGAGCCCCAGTCCCCACTGTTAGTGCAGCTGTAGAGGGGGGAGGAGACAGGGGAAGAGATGCAGGAGCAGCTCAGAGAAAGAAGCATCTCTGTAGGGTTTGTGGGCATCTGCTACTCACTGTTGTCCTGGCTGTCTTCTCCCCGCTGTTATCTCTGGGAATCTGCATAGCTGATATCCTGACTGGAGAGTGCTGTAATGTGCAAGACATGGACTCTGTGGATGACCCATTGACTTATATATAAACCTTATTACACAGTGTATGGGATGGCCTGATGTGAAAGAGAAGAGCTATAAGGGCTTTATGTGTATTACTGCATGTGACCTTAAAGGACAATACCAGAAGCATTCCTTGTTTAACCAATTATTTATGAATTACGTACACATTACTGATAAACCTTTTTCACAGCATATGTTTTCAGACTGATTTCCTATCTTTCTATTGTCTTTTGTTCACTTCAGTACTGTATGAAAATCAACCTACAGCGAGAATATTGCTTGAGAGTCAATCCATTGCAGTGAAAATCTTACCGACTTCATGTTAAGTTACAGTTATGTAAACCTCAGGTGGTACTGCAGTTGAGCAGGGACAATATTAAAAATCTTCCCTTGTGGTGCATTCAAGGAACCTCCAACATTCAAGTATTGATAAAGGCTGTCCAATATTATTCCATTCACAAGTGTTGTTGCTGGAAAAGGAAATCTTGAAGACAAACAGTGACACCAGTTGACTAATCAACTGCATTACTGCACCAAAGCAGTGTTCAAAAACAACACCTTTGCTGTAATGTCTGAGTGATTTTTGGGGAATACTAAAATGAAACCAGTGGCTGCCTAGCACTTAATCTAAAAAGAACATGCATAAGATGCTTTGAAAAACTGTTGACATCATTAATTAAATATTGGGATAAAACCAATGGTATGATTGTTTCAGACAGTGGGGGACCTGTGCTTAATGTGAAATTGATTGCATCTTCTCAGCAATATTATGAATCTGTCCTCTGTTGTGATTCATACTAAATATGATTTCACTATTGTCCATTTAAAGAAATAAGATACATTGTACAGCACTCCCTATAAATACACTTTTCCATGTCATGTGCACCACCCAGTGGCTTGATAGTACAGTGCTTGTATTATAGCTAAATAGCATGGCGCCAATAGGTATTTCCATTTAATGCGTTATTAAAGATTAAACCAGTGGTTTCCAAACTTTTTGGCTTGTGACCCCTGACAATAAAGCAGTGTATAGTTGTGGCTACTTGTCATGTGTCAGATGTCCACGAGTTACCAGTTCCATCAAAAGCAATTTCCCCTTCAAACTTCTCAAATGCATTTTCATTTAAATGGAACTTAAAGGCCTAACTCCCCTATATTTCACAATAAAAGCCAAAATTAATGAATAGTCCAAAACATAATCCAACACATAATTGCACAGCAGAACTTTGTCTTTTCTTCTTTCTTTGTCTTCCTACCCCATTAATCACCTCACGACCTCTCAAATCTATACTGCTCAAAAAAATAATGGGAACACTTGGAGTTACATTGTGTTGTTTAAGTGTTCCCTTTACTTTTTTGAGCAGTGTATTTTGTGACCCACTGGAGGGGGCTTGATTCCTAGGTTGGAAACCACTGCAGAATTTTTACTTTTAATACTTTAAGTACATTTTGCTGATACTACTTTTACTTCTGTGGGATTTCGGATGCAGGACTTTGTTGTAGTGGTGTATTTTTACACTATTGTATCTGTACTTTTACTTAAGCAAAGGAACTAAATACTTCTTCTACAGCTGATCTGACCAAAGAAAAGTGACAAAAATAATCAGTCTGCATTGTCGATCAATGTTAAAGCCTGTTATTCATTGAAAACATTTATTACACTTTTTATGATGCAAACAACAGCAAGTCCCACCCTTCTTGGAACAGCTCATCACGTAGTCATGAGGGAATGAAAGAGACACAAAGGGACAGGGACAGAAAAAAATGTGTATTAAGCGCAATTCCATTGTTTCCGTTAAAAAAACATGACAATCAGCTCTCATTGTAAATTTTGGCATCTTTTTTCCCTCATGGTGTACTCTGGAATAATGGTCATTAAAAATCAATAGGACAAGGCATGCATAATAGTTTCTGGTAATGCACATAGATCAAAGGATACCACTTATAAATACAAAATCCATGTACGATGTTCATGTACATTTCATATATACTATATGGTCCCTTTCTTAGAGGTGTCTTAGGCCTATCTACCTGTTCCCGCTGTGGGACTGTGTCCTCCGTTATCTACGCTTGGTCACTAGATTTACCCTAGAAAAACAGCTGTGCTGGAAAATACATCTGTAGGATGGACTTCTAATAGTGACGACTACTAGATGTTACAACCATCTGTTTATTCCTCCCTTCCTCTCTTACTGCATGTTATTATTACGCTATTTATCCCAAAGTTTACTTAAATAGTTTTCTTTGCATCAACTGACCATTGTGCTATCTACACAATTTCATCGAACGTTGCCAGGGTTATAGCCAGTATTATTTTCTATTAAAAATCTTCTCCCATCTGCTATACTACCACCCCATGCTTCTCCTTAAAAAGGGAAGCCCACAGAATACTTGGGTCCGTTCAATGCTGCTGTGCCCATGAGATAGAAGTCTGGAATAATAGTATTTTAACTACCAAGTAACCTAAAGAAATGGATCTGATTTCTGATACGCTAAGATAAATGCACTGGTCCATTTTAATAAATGGGTGAAACAGCCATGCGTCTAAAGTGAGGGCTGTATACGTGGCCACACATTTTATTTATTGAAATCATGTAAAAAAGAAAAAAACCAGGACAAACCAAAACATGTTGATTAAATACGATGTTGAATGAATGTCTTTACTGTTAAAAAAAGAGTACGGCAATGTATACAACTATGCTGCTCTCTCATTGCTTGAAATGAGCTGAGGAGGGGGGAAAAGGCTTCAGGGACTGTTGATATACCAATGAAATCATATACAGATTTACAGTTATAATGCATCTATCATCACAGTCAACAGATGGCAGGAAGGGAGGGAGAGAGGGCAGCAAACGACAGACACAATATAGAAAAGATTCATCCGTTTGAATTTGAACACCCTTTGCTGTGGCGCCAATGCTATGTTACTCTCTTAGAAAAAGACAGAAATGGAAATGAGTGTGTGCGCGCGCGTACAGGTATGAATTCTGTAAGTGTGGAACCAAATGTTCGACCAATAAAAGTCTATTGGGATCAAGTTGTACTGGTTTCTCTGAAGGTGGAGACAGACTTGTTTAACCAAACATGGGGCTGAGTATGATGGTACTGGTGGCAACGGCGGGCGTCTTG
This sequence comes from Coreoperca whiteheadi, assembly GCA_011952105.1. Lineage (NCBI taxonomy): Eukaryota > Metazoa > Chordata > Actinopteri > Centrarchiformes > Sinipercidae > Coreoperca > Coreoperca whiteheadi. Next base: position 2,410,029 of record CM022491.1, on the reverse strand, counting down.
ATGGTTGGGTTTAATGCCCCCCTGATGGTGGTGGTGGTGGTGGTGGTGGTATCACGTCGTTTGGCTGCTTTAGTCGATGTACTGGGAGAGCCAGCGGAAGCCCTCGCCGTAGCCCTGCCTCTTCAACACACTGCACATGAACACCTCCAGTGGTCTCGTGTTCAGCTCCTTCATGGGAATGTTGCCCTGAGAGAAAAGCAGGGAAAAAAGTCACACTAAACCCACATAGACAAAACATTAATAACAAACAAAAACCTGTACTCCCTCAAGCACTAGGCAATGTCATGTGCGCCCCAATCTGGGCCCTGGTTATGAAGACATATAAAAACAGAAATTCACTCTTATGGTATGGTGAGTTTGCAAGGAGATAAAGAATGAGCTCTGGATTTAAATGCATTTTTTGAGTATGTAAATATATAAAACGGGGTGTGATCTTATGGATGCAGTATGGTTGTGTTGTGAGTGAGATTTATTTTTGAGATAGAGCTGTTTGTTTGGACTGAGTATGAAAATGCTCATTTAAATAACGGTTCTCAGTGAACTGCAGCAATATTCTAGAACTCTACAGGGTCTAGAGCATAGGTGTCAAACTCTGGCCTGCGGGCCAAAATCGGTCCGGAGTGTAATTATATTTGGCCCGCGAGGCAATACCAAATGACTACTACTACTTTTACATGTGTAAAAGACAGACCTGCTTGTCTTGTATATGGACCCAACGTGGCTATAACGATTTTGCATGTCTGCACTATAAAGTTAAATGTTGTATGGTAATAGGCGTTGCTTGTTCCATATTCAATGTTAAAGCAAAACTTGTTTGGGTATATATTAAAAAGGTAAATTTGTTCAATATTGGCCCGCGACTTTGTTCAAGTTTTAAATTTTGCCCACTGTGTATTTGAGTTTGACACCCTTGGTCTAGAGAGTGAGGTTTCCTTTTAACTTGGCCAACAGATAAAAGGGAACTTCTGCAAGACTATAGTCTACCTGGCAGACTTAAACTTGATGCTTTACAGGAGAAGCAGAAAAATTGACCAGCCAGCAGTATTTTATTTCATCATGACAGATAAGTGCTGCGTCTACTCACCTTGCCTGTCGTCTGTCCGTACAATCCAAACATTTCCCTCAGCCTCTCCTCGCTGATGGCCTCTTGTCTGTCGATCTTGTTGCCAAGGATCAGGATAGGCACGTTTCCGATGGTCTCGTCTGTCATTAATGCCTGGAAGAGTAGACTAGGTATTACTTTGTGCCTTTCCTTTTTATCCTTAGGTGATATAGGAAAAAAATAAAATAAATCAACCCTCAGATACTACTATGTTACACATTATCAAACTGTGATGTTTTTAATAATATATAGTGCCTTCCAGGAGCGATTACCAGGAGTATTGTAATTTACTTCGACTTTAAAAGTAATTTCCGACATTTTCCAGAATTACACTTGGGATGATTTTCCTAAATTAAAAGGCTGTTTGAATAATGCATCAGGACTACACAGCTAAAATACAGAATTTAATTACTTCTTTCTAATAACTTACTTGGTTGGGCAGCATTTCTTGTCAGTAAAAAAGCCACAGATTTAGAAGAATTCAGACGGACAAAAATGTATCAGTTTCATTGTAAATTCTTAGACCAGCTAACCTACCACTATCACGTTTCTGGTGCTGTAAAAACCAGAAAACAAACATTTGACCAAGAATGTGGACTTTTAAAGTGAAGCAGAGGTCTGAAAGCTGTCAAAAACACTGTTCTACAGTGTGACAGTGACCTAGTAGATAGCAGGTACTTACATCAAGTTCTGCTTTTGATTCGCCCAATCTGGTGAGGTCTGCACAATCCACAAGGAAGACAATGCCATTAATGGCAGGGAGGTAGTTTTTCCACACTCTGCGGGCTGTGTGAACCAACACACAAACAAAAATAAAACACGAGAGTTTGACAGGTTTGTCTACTTATGTAAAGACACATTTTGCATTCACTGACACCACTGTAATATATCGTATTGGCCTGTTGGTTAGCGAGAATTTCCTTTCTGCGCTGCACAAATTGCATTCTGCTTTTTCCCCCACATGGGGGTCAGGTATGTTGCCTGAAAGAAAACTGCTAATAACGCAATCATTTGATTTCCAGATCATAATGGCAGTTAGAATGTAATATTGGACATTCACAAACACATACTGTGACCAATGAAGGGCAAAAACATTAATACACACACACCTTGTGCGTGGCCTCCAAGGTCAAAGGTGGTGAAAGTCATGCCAGCGATCGTCAGCTCTTCCGAGGCTGGAGGAAGACAGAAAATGATCATGAACAAATCTGAAAAGTCAGGTAGCTCAAAAGTCACTGACACACTAAACAAGAGTTGAGTGTATTTACAGCATGAGCATATATGTTACCTGATTTTACACATGGTTATAGTATACTTACAGCTCAAACCCATTCAACAATGGTTTGTTTAAAAATGGCAAACATAAATGAATAATAAATAATCTGCCTAAATTTTTTGTACGAATGGCTTTCAACACATAACTGAGTGAGAATGTGTGGATGTGCGTGTGTGAGAGAGAGTAGCACCAACTCACTTGGATGTAAAGTTGGCACATGCTGTCCCAATCTGTCATCTTTGAGCATGTGCAGTAGCGTCGTTTTGCCAGCATTGTCCAGGCCAAGAAATACTAACTTGCCGGATTTCTTGTACAGTCCTGAAACAGACCAGAAGCATTTCAGAAGGCAAGAGTGCACATTAGAAATCTTTTTTAGATCGGCTGCATCATATTATGCAATGCTTAGTCTTTGTAAATTTCACACGACGGAAAACGTAACCACATGTGAACTCAATTGATCAGTCGGGTGGTACTGAAGGTCTGTCATGGCCTAAGAACTTGGGTTTGGAAAAATCAATCTTCAAAGCATAAAGGTGACACTTGACAAAAGAGTTACCAAGCTCGGACTTGTTCTCAGGCATGAGCCAGATATTTAATTCCCACATATAAATAGTTTCTATGATGAACGTCAAAAACATGCACAAGTGGCTGTGCTCCACCTACTGATTTTGCCATTCTCTAATCTCTACTTCCCATTATGAATGTTAAATGAAATTTAAAAAAAACAACCTGAAGCTACCCTTGCCTAACTTAAGCTACTCTCTTGCATTCTCTATTGTGTGAAGTTGGAAAAAGTAAGAAGTAGTTTATTTGTAATTCTATGGAGGAAGGACATCTGGTCGTATTGATTTAAAAAAAATAAAATAAAAAATGCACAAAAGTGCTTTCTGCTTCACAGGAAAACCGACAAGATCTTTCTCTTAGTGTCAGTTCTCTCAGATGGGTTTACCGACTAACTGAATACAGGCGAAAGGTGTAACTAAGGTTAGGAGGTCCTTCCTCAACTTTTCTGACAAGCTGATAAAGCTTTGTGTTTACCACTCTCTGAGTCAGCGTAGTGATACCCAGCTCTGCCTGACGTCATCATTACTCACTTCAGCACTATGCTACTTGTCTGACAGGGAGAATAGGAACGAGAGCAGTTCTTACACAGAAACTAGAACAGCACACACTTTGGGGAGAGGAGCAGCTGGTACACAAGATTTTCCACCAGATTTCAGATGGACACATTGGTAACAAACAAAGTTACAAAGCTGGGGTGAAAAATCATGTCAAGTTTCTGAGAGACATTTCCTTTGTGTGCCTTTCACATAATATAATATTAGGGTTGGGCAATTGTCTAGAGACAAACCTCCCCTCGGCCTCTCTCACAAACACGAAAAACTAGTTTTGCTTGATGTGTGTTAAGACAAGACTGTGGCAAATGAGATGCATCATTAATTACAGGTATTTAAATGCATTCACAAGTGAATATCACACTCCAAAGGTGCAAGCTGCTCTGGCAAAAATAGACCTGGCGCGTAAAGAAAGCGGAGAGGGAAAGAGCCGGTTTCGCGTGTGGCTCATGGACCTGGTGGACACACACGGGCTAGAATGGCAGCGAATCGTATCCGGCAGCTGTGACAGAGCCGGAAAGCGACGCAGCTGGATGCTACGGACATTGGTGGGCAGAGCAAAGCTTTGATGAGAGTTTTGTCAGATTCCACAATGCACTTCATTGTCAGGATTGGCAGATGGAAAACAATTGTAAACGGGTTGCCTTAAATTAAGGAGCAAAGTCGTTTGTGCAGATTGACAGTAATTATCGTCACCGTGTGCAGACATGCCACTCCTCAAAAAACGTCTCCTGTAGATAGTAGGGAACAGATTTCCAAGTTTATTTTCTATAAAAACTTTGTTCCTTAATATCGGCAGGCGATATGATCGCCAATGAGCACAAACCTACATAACATATGCTATTTGGTGGATGCTTTTAGCTGAGCCACTTTAAAAGGAACATTATGCCCCAATTAGAACCGAACCCATAAGCCAGCTTGTGTTAGTGCTCTCACCGAGAAGCTATAAAAGGTACGTTTCAAGATACACAGAAGCATTTAAAAGGAATGGTAGCCGGTGATGATGGTGATCCATTCCTTCCTTACTAAATGGACCACATTTGAAACTGGTCAGTGTGAAAAGGGCCTTCTGATGTCTTAGATTATAAATTAACTAATGTGTTTTACCTGACAAAGGCTTTAGCTGAAGAGGCATATTGCTGAAAATGTTTCATTGCATGAAATCCTGTAGTGTGGATTAGTAGACAAGGAGTGGTGCTTGCTAGACTGTTAGGGTATTTGTATTTCACATTGAGTCTATGGGGCACAACGTAAACCATCTACCATAGAGAAACAGGGATGGAAGAAACAAAGCTCACTATTGTGCACAACACTCTTAGCCCCACTAATCACCATGTTCCATAACGTTTTTTTAAAAACAGCTTTGTGGTTCATATTGTGGCAACACCATTGATGAATAAAATTAACTTAAAACACTAAAACAGTCACAACTGTTTGCAGTAACCTTTTAACGCTTTCAACACTGAATTAATATGAATTAGTGGGTCTGATCACCAATACTCACCTAAAAACTGTAGTACGCTATTGAAACCATTATAAATCCAATCAATTAGGAATGACATATCTGGAGCTGTTGAATCCTGAAAAACAAAAAATGGGAAAAAGCAGCGGTAAGAAGACATGAATGTATACAGAAAGAAAAGCAAAAGACCTGGGACACGATATTTTGGCTGTAATATCCATCATTATTATACAGGGAGTGAGCAAAATTGAAACAGGACTATGTAACAAAGCGTCCTGATACAAGTCATCTAATATTTGTGCCCTTTTTCCATTACTTTCCTAAGTAGGTTGCCACTGATGTGACAGTGTCTCCGTTCTGACCCATGGACAAGACATTTCACCTACACTGTACAGTAAGTGTTGAGAAACAAGTGTCAGCATTAAACTGTTGTGGAAGGAAACTTTGGAGGGCATTGGACAGCCGCATTAAGACAGAATCCTTCATCCCCAGCATTAACAGAACACTGACGTGCAAAGAGTTGTCACAATAGCTGACATGGCACACCTGTAAAATATCTGAAACTGCAGGCTGTTTGTTTTCATTAGGCTCTACAGTTCACATCATCAAAACACTGGACGGTAGGAAAAGGAGGAAGGTTTAACTTATCACGTAATATATGATTTTGAGATTCAAAATCTAAGAAGGAGCATTAATATGAAGAAAAATGGGCAAATTCCAGTACATATTTGCCAAGACTACACTTTATCCTCCGAGTGAGGATAGTGTCTTAATGCTGCAATTTCAAAAGTAACCGTTATTCACTAAATAATATCCAGATCTAAAGATTACAGTACTAATTTCAGTGGCACATGGTTGGACTACATTATGGCTTATTGTTCATATATATTACATGCCTAGAGCCTACAGGGGAAGGTAGCCTACCTGAAAACACCAAGACAAATAGACATAATTAAAAGTATCAGACAACAGGAGACAGACAGTAAGGTTAATAGAAAGAAATCAATCAGCACCCGTCACCACAGACCTCCTAAAGTGACAGCACTCAGCTCTATGAATATGCAGCCTGCCTCAATCTATCAGACAGATATTGGCAACTGGTGATAAGAACAAGGACTGGCTTTCTACAGCCAACGATAAGCTTGTTCCAGTAGGAGCCTTTGGACAGCAGGACAAGAGATACAGAGCACTGATCACATACAATGTGACAGCTCCTTAACAGACAACATAAGTGTTTTGTTCAACCTAAAACATCTGCAAGAGCCTTGGAAATGAAGCCAAGCCTTAGCCTTTCCCAAAAAGCTAGCCAGATTGTATTTCAATCAAAACAAAATGGATCCGAGTTAGGACCTGCTATAACTAACTGTGTGAAATCAACAGTTATCTGTCTTACTACATTCATTTGTTATTTGAGTCCACACAAGACCCCCACCCTTAAGTCACATGTGATCATAAATTTCGGCAAGTGTTATAATCGTGAAAAGGGGTCTGAAAAACAACAAAAACTCTGAAACCAAAGGAAAAGCTTATGGTTGTGTCAAAGTCCCCACCCCCCCATTAAAACCATGATGTTTGCTACACTAGACACACACACGCTGTTTTCAAACTTCATCTCATTTCCTAGCCTTTTCTCTGTGACAGTTACCGAGGCATCAGGACAAGGTAAGCTGGTGCCGACCTCTTGCCCTAGTTATACAACATGCAAACAACTCCAGGGCTAAAGTATATGGCAGCCAAAGTTCAAGACCACACAAATACAGCTGAACTACACGTCAGCTGCTGCTACACTCCAGTCCCATGTGCTCCGACGCCTGCCCCCATTGGCTGCTACGACACTGCGGGCGTGCATTACAGACTGCTGCTCCTCCATGTGGCATGATGCAGCTGCGAATGTGAAACAGTTTGACGGTAACTGACAACAACCATGGACAAATATGGGTTCACATAAGACCAATACATACATGCGAGTTTGATCAAAAACATGTGGCAATGAGAAAGTTTGACTGACAGCAGCAGCCCGAACTTATTTCAAGGGATCTGGAGTTGTTGTTTGTAGGGTTTAAGTGATCAACAAGCATGTCAAAGTGAACTGAAGGTGCACAGGAGGAATTTGGCTAGAAATGTTATGAATTAAATCCATCAGATGAGTTAATGGGCATTATTTCAAGTTAACACTTTCAGTACAGGTTTGTTTATGATTGGGAGTGTACTTACTCAAAAAAGGCCATGCTACATGTTTTGACAGTTTGCCCTTATTACTACCCACCCTCTAAACTAACCCTTCAATTTCTGAGAAACTACTGGAAATGATTCCTCATAATCAGATGAAGATGAGAAAGACTTGAAAATAGGTTAACGGTACTTATGCATACATAGTGATATTTTATAAATGTCTTTCAGTTCACAAATCCAGATGATCAGTAATACTATGACACATTTTTCCTTGAGAAGATAATAGGTCTGTGAATTCCCAGAAGATTTCAGGCAGTTGATGTGAATCAACATAAGTTAGATGTCACGAGAAAACCCACGATTCAGTGAAAGACAGTGGACGCGGTTTGACATGTCCAACTATCAGTCACTGTCAGCGCAGCAGAGACGTTAGCTAACCTTTACCTAAACGGCTAACGTTACCGTTACATGGACGAGCGTTCTCCGACAGGTTCCGCATTGGCAAAAAACAAAAAACTAACGTTAACCAAAAAGGCCCAAATATCAGAACAAGTCATATCAAAGTTACACGTATCCGTTAAGTGTAAGTTTATAAAGCTTGGGTGAGGCCGGCTGGTAGGCTGGCTAGCAGGAAGCCACTAGCTACGTGTCATATTCTCTAAAGAGGCGACGTTGCATCGAGGGGTTACTGGCTACGTTAGCTGCTCAGCAGTTAGCTAGATGCACTTACAACACCGGAGACTTGTAATAGAGCGAGTATCTTTATTCTCCCATGATGAATATTAATGTTAAAACATATACAGGAGCGGGTCAACTTCAGTTTAAATCCAGCTCGATGCGCTTTGATAATAAGCGAGTTAGCCAGCTTAGTGTTAGCAATGCTAACGTAGCATCGCTAGCAGCCGGGGACTACAAGGTAGCCAAGATGCCGAACGTTCACATGACTTTTTTTTTTTTTTTAGATCATTGTTGAGAAAATTTATCAAAAACACTTACCCGTTATTTAGGTATGGGTTAATTTGCCAATTGTGTTCGCTCTTATAGTCATGTAATTTGGTCTCCTGGTGGAAAAAAGAGAGCCTGCGAAATGCCAGGTCTTCCTCTCCTTTTTCGTGTTTTGTTACTGAGCCACGACACTGCAATGGCTGTCCAACAACTCCCCAAAACTCTGCCCAGCCGCTTCCTGTTTATGTTTCACAATCATCCTTCCGGCAGGCGAACTCAAATCAGCTAGGGCTCTAGTGTTCTTCTTATTTTACACTTTCCACGCACATAGTTAACTGGATTTTTTTCATACAATATTTTATCACGGTAACTGTGACTGGTTTACATATCTAACAAAATGATCGACCACAAAGCGATGGTTCCCAGCTTTTTTATAGTGTTTCCGATCTAGCCTGTGGAATTATAAAAAACACCCTGTCATGCACTTAAATGTCACTTTGTCTATATGTGGCTATTACTCTGGTGATCGTCTGACATATATATGGACAGAGTGGCGGATATTTTACAGTTAAATGCTTAAAAAGACAGTGACTGTATGTAAATCGGACGCTGTGCTGCCGCTTCTTGTTTCCACTACACTGGAAAATCCAGAGCACAGGAGGAAATGCCACGTGTACATACTGCGCATGCCCGACGATTTTTACGTTGATCCTGCTGGGTGATCCCAACTTCCGGTGAAAGAGGAGAAGCGTCTCACACGATTACTCTGACAAGGCCTATCGCCTATTACCCGTCGGCACTTGAACGGGGTTTCGGAAATAGCCATGGCACTGTGATCGTCAACACGTCAGCTAATTAACTTTTTAAAGATATTAGGAGACACCGCTTTGACTAAGCTGCACATCGTCAGAGCCACGGGTTTGAACGACACCCCGCGACTGCCAGCTAGTTAGCTAGCTAAAGACGCAGCTAGCTATTCGCCAACCAAGCACCTCTAAATTAGATCCTGGTGTCCGTTTCAAGATGTCAACTGCGGGGATCAACTCTCAGAATGGGACAGGGACAGGTCAGGCATATGCGAATGGTGAGTAACATTCAAACGTAAGTAAACTTAGTTCAAGGCAAAGTAGCTAAGATTAGCAAACTAGCTTAACCCAAGTAACAAGCTAGCCCTTGTGTCGGTTCTTGGATCTTGTCTCTGTGGCTATTTGCTAACAGCTAACTGGCTTGCTTAGTAATGCTGTAACTTAAGGTAGCAAAGCAAGAGCAAGCTGTCAGGTACAGTTACGCCGGCATGACTGCGGTAATGACTTACGATGGCAAACATAATTGTTACAGTACGCTAAATATGTCTGTTTGCTAACTAAATTTGGCCAGTGTTAGCTACCTTTGGTTTGTCGAGGTGGCAAAACAACAGGCTGACAAACGGGCATCATAACTTTTAAGACAGCTGTTGGGTTGTCCCGTCTTCTCCCAGTAAACATAACGGTGATGATGTGATCACAACGTCAGTATACTTGTTCTTCTCCTGTCAACCCCCTCGGTTTGCCAAAACCTTTCCTGTCATATTAAAACATCTAACGAGTTCTGACTTGTCTTTTCGCGTTTGTCCCTTTATCGTTTTCCTGGGTAGTTTCATTGCCGGTGAATAATCCCATCTGCCGGTTTATTGGGTCCCTCACTGTTGTGCAACACAGATTTTTTAGGATGTTTGCCTTCTACGTGTTGCTGTACATGTGGCACATTGGAGATGATCCAGATATGTTACTGCAGAGCTTTCTCCAGGCTCAACCAATTACTTACTTCAGTTGAGACATTTTTACAGGATTCCCATGATCGCTTTGTGTGCAGCCTTCAGTAGCTTTTTTTTAATCCATCCGTGTGTAGGAGCATGTAGGAGCTCTGTTGTGCTGTGCAGCTGGAGTTTATAATGCCGCGGCGGTTTTCTGAAACTGTAGTTAAACGTGTGTCTCAATTCTCATTCCTATCTTCCTTGATTCGGATGGGTCCCTAAAGGATGTTAGTCCAGCCCTGATCAATCTGAATACAATGTGTTACTGACAATAGAAACAAACAATGAGAACATGTGACTAAAGCTGGTGATGAGTTATCAAAACTGCTTGTAAATTAATTCTTAATATGGTTTATCTGTAATGTGAATGAACAATTCAAATGAGATTAAGGATCAAAACGTTTCCACATGTCACATGTATTTTCCACAAGTGATGCACATACAGTAATAACATAGTATGGCCATAAGCATAAGTTGTGAACCTACCTACTGTAAACTTCACATAAACTCACACTTCAGGGTGTCATCTCTTGAGTGATTTATATTTTCTTGCATATTCTTATCATACACCGACTTGATGTCATTGAGGCCAATAGTTATAATGGACTGAATGTGGACCAACGACTACAGTAGTAAAAGCTTCCTTGGTTGCCTCACTAGTATTCGCCAGCAAGGTTAAAATATGTCGATCTGCACTGTCCAGCTATAACCTGAGGTTATTTTTGACAGTTAGTAGTAGAACGGCTTTACTTGCAGTACAGGATTACATTTATGAAGAAGCTCTGGTAATAATTGCATTATCCCACTCCCCCTTGGAAAGCGCTCATTTGAACTGAAATGATCATTGGGTTGGAGTTACATTTCTCGAAGACATGTACGTTATTCGGAGACATACATTTCCAAAATGCTCACCATTCCAAACCTTTCTCCTCCATCACTGTCATTATTAATGACTAGTAATAAAATTGTCTTTAAAGGCCCCTTGTTTCTCTTTAACTGGTGTTATGCTTACTTACTCCCTCAAATATGGATTTAGTCATTTTATTTGCTAATCTTTAAACTAACTTCCTGTATTGTTTCCTACTCTGTGGTTTAATTTGTGTTTGGCTGAGAGGTCTGATTCCACATCAGGCTCTTTCTGATTGGACAAGAGCTGTAACTGAATAGGAGGTTTAGTTCTTAAAAATTCCCTACTCTCAGGAAGGACAAAGGTTTGAGGTGGATTACGTGCCTTCATCTATTTTTGCTCATTGAGAAGAGTTTGTTTTCTAATCCCTTCCCACTCCGCTGACTTAGCTCTGCTTCGAATTATGTAGTGCAGGACTAAGTGGATAGGAGTGAATCTGTCAGCATTATGTAATCATTTAGGGTACAAACAGCGATATGCTGATGCTGCAATTTAAGTAATGTTGCCTGTTTATTATTAGATTTGTATTTAGGTAACACATTTATTGGTAGGAATTGCCATTTTGACCCATGTCTTTCTTTTAGTCTAGTGACTAGTTGATCTGGTTTTTGCTGTTGGCCAGAGTTTGCAACATCTACTATTTCAAAAAGAGTGAAACCTTGCTTTGATATTTGGTAAACAAATGCCACATTTTTGTCTGATATCTGCACAATATACAAAGCATTCTTAATTGTGCAAGTGTTACTACCTGGCCTGTCGGGTTTTTTTCTACTACTGGCGTTCAGTCGAGTAAGGTCACACTTGGCTAAGAGCCCCACACTCACTGTGAGAACAGCTCATGGTGAATTAAATCCAGGTAAAGAGATTAGACCCTGGGCTGTCAGTTCATTGGTTATTTGGTGGATCTGAGTGTTTTTCCACTTAGTGTCGTCACTACCAGTACTGTGACATCTGTTTTTAATATACTTTTTTTGAACTGTGCTTCAGACTTAAACCCAAGGATTTACTTTAATTAAAAGACAGTTGAATCACAGACAAAAGCCCTTTTCAGACATGGAATCTGTAACATTGCTGGTTTTGTCTGTCTGGGAAGCTAATGGCACGGCTTGTGAGCTTTCGAACGTAAGGTCGCCTTACTGAAGTGTTCTATAATGGCTCTGGTCAAGCATGACAAGGCCATAACCTAGAGAGCTGCAATCCTTCTGCAAATTGTGGCATCTGGTACACCAGAGGGAGTCCAACAGCCCCTTTCCTCTCACCACAGTGGCAGCACTGCTGAAGAACAGTGTCATAAAAAAGAAGAGTTGGCGCTGACGTGTAAAATTGCCAGAACATTTAAGTTTATGTCTGAAAGGGCTTTAGTGTACATTTGATGGCTGAATCTTTGTTGTTGTGGGTATGAGAATAATGTAATATATAAATAAACATAGACCTTTTGTTTTTGACTAAGATTCTCTAACATGCCTGTATTCTTCTTCCTCTCTTCTCCAGGTCCGTCACAGAACCCAGTTACCCTGCAGCAGCTGCCAGGGGTCAGCTATGGCGTGACTCACCAACCAACCTACAATCCAATGCAGGCCAAAGCTCCCCTACCCCCCGGCCCTGGACTCTACCCCTCTGGGCCATACCAGCCTGTTCCTCCACCAGTCAGCTCCTACCAGCCTGGCCCACCACTCACTTCCTACCCAGCTCCTCCAGGCCAGCCGCTGTTGAACAGGCCTCCAATGGGAGGTCCTCCATCCCATACCCCTCCTCAGTCTGCCAGCCCCAGCCCTGGTCCTAGGATGCTCCCTGCACAGGCCACACCTCCCCCTCCTGCTGTGTCTTCTAGTAGCTACTACCCAAACCTCCAGCAGCTGCAGCCCATGGCTCCAGCATGGCAGTACAACACAGCTCCCCCACCAATGGGACCACCCACTTCCATGAGCTCACCTCCCCGCGGCCCTTTGGCCAATCACGTGAACCCCGCTGCAAGCTCGGCAGCGCCGCTGCCACCATCAGCAGCTTACAGCTCTGCACCACCAGCCCAGGTGTCACACAGTGCCACCCACCCCCCTGGCCCGGGGATGCCCCCCAGCTCTCTGCATGGATATACCCAGCCAGGTAGGAACACAAAGGCTCCACTGAAGTCCAAACTGAACCTTCCAGATGCACAATACAATTTTATGTTCAAATGAAGGAGCAAATGACACCGTAATGATGCAGGCACGCCTTGGGTCAAATCAATAAAAAGATGAATCATCCTTTCAGGTTTCAATAAAATCAGGCAAATGAACATTTGCCAATTAACTCTAGGGTTCGATCACTTAATCGCTGTAATTAAAAATAAACATACACTGTTTGTTTTTTTTGTTATTTAAATATCACCCACTGTCCCCTTCCAATAACTTTTCTATAGCATGAATACAGTGTCTTGTCTCTTTTCCCCAGTCATTGTCTTCTTTCACTGACATGTGCTGCAGATATGCATATCTAGAATGCTGGTATGTTGGAGCTGGACATTGCCCTCTGCTCCCACATGTTGGCTGACTGCTGCTTCTGGTTCCCTCTCAGGCACAGAGCCCAATTTACTCTGAATTGGTTCAAAGTTCAAATAAGAATTTAGTAGTTTCCAATGTGATTCCTAATTAGCAGTATGACGTGGCTTTTAGGACAAATCCAAATTTTAATTTCAGTTTCTCTTTCAGGTTGTTTTGCTAAAATGATTACTGGTGATAGTAGCAGAATGCGAACAACTGTATTTTCTGGGCATTTATAACGTTTTAATAACATTTTAATAACTTTAATAATTTAACAGATTTAAAGGGTTGCTTCCTTGACAAGTGTTTAGCTCACAGCGTCAAAAACAAAAGGCCACTCATAGAGAATCTCAGTAACTTTTTATGGCAACTAGTCATTAACATTTTATCGGGAGGAAGTGGCTTTAAGTGATATGAGCATGATATAAGTTGGTTGTGTAATCTGCAGCCACAGTGACAGTGTCATTAGTATTTTGTAAAGTCACCTTGATTTTTTTGAAGCTATCTTTTAGTGCAGTACTTCTGCTTTGAAGCAGAAGTCACATGATTGCCTCAATCTGTCTGTTACCAGCATATCTCTTAATCTTATCATCAGATTGGCCTGAAATTTGCTATTCACGTTCACATCCCCAACAAGAGAGGTCTGCGTGACTTCAGTGAGCTTTCCCTCAGCAGCACCATCAGAGCATATCTTCCCAGTACAATGGGGACAGTGAAAGTAACAGCTAACTGGAGAAAGTATTAGGTCTTTGTGGAGATGTGTACTCTCTGGACTGCTTTCTTGCTTTAAGATGTCACACATGTCACAAGCAATTCTAAAATGTCAGTCATTTCACCACCAGCCACAATCTGTCGAACAGTTTTGGCTCTATTGAACTGCAGAAAGTTTCGTAGTGCAGTTAAATATTGTTTAGTGTCCAGTAGTCACAAAGTGTTTTGTCATTACAATGTTTACGGTGAGTATAACATGCCACATTGCTGATATGAAATGCAAAAAAAAGTACTGTGCACAATGTGAAGTAAAGGATTATCATTTTAGTCATTATCATGTAGCTTCATCTCAGTCTAATCTCTAATCTAAAAAAGTCTTTACACTCTTAACCACCTTGTGTCCCTGAAATAATAGATTTTACCTTTATAGATAGATAGATATAATATTTATAATCAGCCTGACAATGCCATGACACCATGCCCTTAGGAAACAGTGTAAGTTTTATTAATAAAAAATTGTGTTGTATATAGTCTAAAAGTGTCCCACGTTTATTAATCAGTAAGTTAAATCAAGGAGTTTATTTGATTCCACACACATCTGATTTGGTTGGTTTGTCAGTACATGTCTCGGTCACTGTTGTGACATTAGCTGGCTGTGGGTCAGTAGTGCCACCAGCTGTTGTCACCTCTAGTCAGAGCTTATAATGTTACACATCAATGATGCCTAATATCTCTTCTACATGATATGTGGGAACACCACAGAGTTGTTTTACATGACAGAGTAATATTGGCATAATTTTAGAAGGCATAACTCTGCCTAAATGACCTCACTGACCATGCAGTTTCACTCGAGATGATGGAGAGGGTTGGTGAAAGTGTGTCATCATCTCACAAAAAATTCCTGCTGTAGCGATAAGTCAATTGAAAGAAATTGATTTAACAACTACTTGCATATGTGATTAATCGTAAAAGTCATTTATCAAACAAAAATGCAAAGTAGTTCCAGCTTTTGACATTTGGTGCTTTTCTCTCTGGGAAATTGTGATCAGCATTGCTCATTATTTTGTCACACTTTAAATACTAAATCAGTAATTGATTAATCAGAAAGAAAAATGAAATGATTAGAAAATAATCAGCAGTTGCAGCCCTAATGAGAATCACTTTTGTTGTTTTTCCCCAGGCGCTGCACCTCCACCAGTGAACCCCATGGCTCCCCACACATACCAGCCAAACAGAGCTCCCTATGGCCCCCCACCTACAGGCCCACCGCCAGCCATGAAACCCACACCGCCTCCCACTGGACCCCCCATGGCCAATGCCACACCTCCACCCCCCAAAGCAGATGGTAAGTTTTTGTGTTAATGTTTTTACGGGGTGTTTTTTTGTGCAACCTATAAATGCAGCAATACTGAGTGCCACATCCAAATAATTTTTTACTTGCTGCATGACTTTTTATATTTATTTACTCGGGCTGCGCGATATGTTAAAAAAAATCATATTGAGATTATTTTGACAGATATAATCATTGCTATATGATTCACGATTAGTGGGAATGATCATTTGTGCATCATAATTTTCACTGAAAAAACTAATAAAATCATTTTATTATGGGACATTTGTTGTGGTCTGTACCAAACAAGCATGTTTTCTAACATCTGGAGAACAAGATTTGTAGGCCAGGGCATCTCTGCAGCACTTCATTATAATACTGTCTTGCCATCTCATTTGAGGTTCATCAAAAAAATCTGCTATTTAGATATTGCACTTGGCCATATTGCGATTTCGATAATATTGCGATTAATTGTGCAGCCCTACTTTTTACGTTTTCCATTGTATGATTTCTTTTGAGTGGTCTTAAAGGTGCCACCAGCCTGGTATAAGCACAGCAGGCAGAGACTAGCAATTTAGTTTGAAAGTGTTTGAATGTGCTGAACAAAAAGAGGAAATGGGAGCCGGTTTTCCATGAGACAATGTGACCAGTCACGTAAGCAGAGTTAGAATTTCAGACCGATTGTAGTTGGTCAGATAGTGGTATGTTTTAACTAGGTTAGCATGCTTGTGGAAACGTTGGAGGTCAAAGCCCAATGAAGGACAACATTTTCCCCACAATTTAGGCGAGTATAGTGTACTGTTAATGGGACGTTTGAAGTATTTTGTTTGTCTGTCTGATTTCAGTGATGGTCATGATATTGTTTTACTTTGGGTCTGTAACTGTATGTCCTTTTTTTATAAGCCAGCCATTTGTGTTCTGATCACGGTCCGTTGTTTCCCTTCCTTCCCTCCTTCCTCTACACGCAGTTCAGTGTGGGAGGGCTGTTAGCAGCACTCTGTCCCCCACTGAGCCCGACTGCCAGGAGGGGGATATTGAATGTCCAGGTGTGGCCAAATCTGTCATTAGTTGTGAGATGTTGTGTCAGTGCTGTGATGCCTATCCTGTCCTCTCAGTGCTGTTGTTTGTTGTATCTAGGGATGCACACTTTTTCTTTTTCATCCCATAAATTGATACCAAATACGAAGCTCCACAGAGTCAGCTGATACCAAGCTCCAATCTGTTAATTTTAGAGACCAATGCAGAAAATAAGATAAGGAGTTATGAGAAATTAGTGATGCTTTGCTTTGATCTCTATAACTTGTGCTTATTTAGCTGGGTGTTGGTGCTGCTTTAGCCCAGTATTTTGTTAGTATCAGTGCATCCCTGGTAACATATTTTTCCTGTTTGTTTGCCTCTGTCTATCATCCATTCCCACCATATCACCTGAATGACCTCAAATATGTCTTTTAAAACACCATACATCAATTCCCATCATTAGTATTGTTGTTTTGCTTCACTACTCCTTTGTGTCCATCTTATATTTATCTTTAACTGTAGCTCAGGTCATTCTATATACATCGCCTGTAGTTAGCACACTGGGATAGAAATAGTGAAAAGTGTTAAAAAAATTATTCACATCACATCTGTGTTTGCTTTGAAACAGGAACTGTGGCTGGCAATGGCCCGCAAGCACCAAACAGCTATAATCATGTTGACAACAAAATGGGTAAGGCCATTTTCTACCACATATTGGATTCTTTTCACACCAACCACATGTACAGTAGGTTTACCAAGGAAGGTTGCATTGCAGCTACACGCTTGCAGCAAATGGGCTTACGGTCCTCTTTCAATTCACATCTCATCATACTTTATGCAATTTCCCTACTGCGGGACAAATAAAGGCTTAACTTTAGTTTTTGGAGGAGGCAGAGGATTTTGAAAAAGGTGTTTATTTTTCTTAGAAATAAATCATTTATTCAGTACACTTTTAACACTTACAAATTATGGCCTGTTGCATTGATTATTCTGCACTAATTACTAAATATAAAGCTCCCACAAAGCCCATAACTGCCTGTCGGTTCCGTTGTGTTGTAACCAGTTACAAGTTTCTCACTTCTTAGGTTTAAAGGATAAGTCTGGGAATCTTCCATACTTTTCATATCATCAATAAATCCCAAGAAAAGTCCAAAACCAACAATGAACTGATCCCACTAACTATTGCCTGTGTAGCCAAAGCCTGATCTAGCTTATTCCTCTGTGCCATAGACCTCCATTGTTGTTCACAAACTAGTGTGGAGAGATGGACTAATGCATTGTTGGCTTTAGTCTTTTCATTGGATTTGTCAACAGCAAGAAACATTTGGATTAATGCCAGCCTTATCATTCAAATGTCTTCACTCTTTCGGTATCCCTTCTACTTGTTGGGTTTGATTTTTCATGTAAACTTAACTAGTTTTTGTTCCATATCTTCCACAGCTGGCCTGCCCCAACCTGGACCACCTGGTCGGCACTTGGGCCACTACCCCTCCCTCCCGCCGGGGTACCAGAACACCTCGGCTCCCCATAATGCCACTTCCCCCATGCACCCTGCGATGCAGGCCGCCACGCAGCCTTACACTCAAGCACCTCAGCCATACCAGCAGGTGAGAGGGAAGTCACAGCCATGCACTGACTGAGTACTGCACCATGACAAGATAAAAATTCTGGAGGATATATTAAATCCATGTGATCTTTTGGCTTTGAAGTGGTCAGATTTGGAGGCAGTGAATATCAGCAGATATCTACACCAGCCGATCAGAGCATGGGTGGCCATCCATAATAAATTATTTGGCTGTCATAAGTCTTTGGTAAATAGATCGACTGAATAGCTTGTTGTTTTCCCATCTCTCAGCCACGTGGTGGCCCAGGGCCAGCCCAGCTGAGCCCGTCCATGGCAGCCATGAGCCTCCAGTCCAGCACCCCAGAGGCCCTGAGAGTGGTCAACCTGCTGCAGGAGAGGAACCTGCTGCCACCAAGCCCGATCCCCGCCCCGACACCCTGCCTCCCACAGGACCTGCAGAAGATTAACTGCCACCCAGAGTAAGCCATGGTGGACTACTATTGGCAGCATGTGTCTAGATGTATTCTTTCATTTGATTATGTTATAATTAACATGTTCATCCATTCACTTAACCCAGTCGCCCACATGCTGTGCTGGTGCATGTGAAATACTGGGGACAACATGAGCTCAGCATGCAGCTGAAGTACTATGAACTTATGCGTTTGTGTGTCTCTCCAGGGTTTTTCGTTGTACGCTAACCAGCATCCCTCAGACTCAGTCTCTGCTTAATAAAGCCAAGATGCCCATGGGCCTGCTGCTCCACCCCTTCAAAGACCTCTCGGTAACACCTCAGTTCAGTTTTTAATGAACACACATATCAGCCACTGCATTTACATAAACTGAAATAACCTTGCTGTTTTTGGCTCTCTATAATAACCTTATTTCTTAGATGTCATGTAAACGTGAAACCTGGTTTACTAAGTTAGTGTAAGGGATTAAGAGGAACTAGGTAAACACAACTACATTTCTCCCTGGGGAAACCAAATTTTCTGGCGATGTATGTGCTCAACTAGGCTCCTTACTGGTTTGAGCATTAGAAAGACTTATAATGTAATGTAGATGTTAATCTGCATTTGTTTTATTGTATTAATGTGAAGGAAGGCGCTGCCCAGAGAAATGATCAGGGTGTGTGCTCAACA
Organism: Coreoperca whiteheadi; assembly: GCA_011952105.1. Taxonomy (NCBI): domain Eukaryota; kingdom Metazoa; phylum Chordata; class Actinopteri; order Centrarchiformes; family Sinipercidae; genus Coreoperca; species Coreoperca whiteheadi. The sequence continues at coordinate 2,390,978 of CM022491.1, read as the reverse complement.
GAACTCTTTGCCCAATAAGTTTAAAAATCATCTACAGCCTCATCCTCAATTATGTTTCTTAGATTTAGAGAAAATAACTACATCAGACTTTTACTGATTTAAATATTGAGAATTCTGTAAACACCTTTTTTCATTTGACTAAATACGCCTGTGGGAAAAATCCGTCTGAACGAATTTGTGTTTGTTCCTGTGTTAATTGAGTACACAGACGACAGAGATGTTGCACAACTTGGACAGCAACAAGAAAGTCTTTATTGAAATGCCATTTACAACTAGCTGCAAACAAGACAATGAGTTTGCCTGGAGGGCCCTTTTCACTTAAGGGTTGGTTTTGTTCCGTGGTTTTCCATGCAGCAACTTCCTGTGGTGACATCCAGCACCATCGTCAGGTGTCGGTCCTGCAGAACCTACATCAACCCCTTCGTCATTTTCTTGGACCAGAGGAGGTGGAAGTGCAACCTGTGCTATCGGGTCAATGATGGTAAGAAGGGTGGGGGAAGTGATGAAAGAGAGATAATCGTCTGAAAGAGCCACCATCAATGAGACCACTGGAGGCGACCGACGAGTGTCCAAAATAAAACCGCGTAGCAACAAAATGAACAGTATTTCCATTAAGTAACAAATGGAGAATATGACGAGGCAAAATCATTTTTAATTTACAAGGAGCAGGTTGTGATGACCCAAAATATTCTATTATGAAGCTACTGCATCTGTTAAGCAACATTAACATAAAACATTTTGGGGATGATATTGACATCTAATGGCCAGCAGTTACTTGTACTTTTTCGTTTTAGCACAATGAGCTAATAGAAAACCCTAGTGTGAACACAAACTCAGGTAATTATTGTTATGTTTTGTTTTGTTTTGTTTTTTCTATTTAACTGTACGAACACCTGAGAAGGTGTTCTGAACCTGACACTTGAGTTTCACGGTTGACAGGTTCAGTTTAATAGGAGACATTTGACATTGATTCAATTATTCCAGGAGGGCTAGAAGCTGCAAATGAAGATGTATAAAGCTATTTACTTTTGGTGAATTCAAGTCCATTATAAATAATCTGAAAAATACCATTCTTGGTTAATGCTTTTGCTTCTAATTTATTGTCTTTGCTTTTTGTTTTAGATAGTTTTGGAAATGTATACATGTTTATGCGTCTTAGATGGCAACATTTTTTTATACTCCTCTTTTGTTGCATGTGAAGATCGTCTTAGCAACCTTATTTATGTCTGTATTGTGTTTTATTGTTGTAACAATGTTCTTATGCATGATTGAAAATTACAGAGTTACAGACAAAGAAGATAGTATACTATAAGCTGTTGTTTTTGTGTGTAGTTCCAGAGGAGTTTATGTACAACCCAGTCAGCAGATCGTACGGAGAGCCACACAAAAGACCCGAGGTCCAGAATGCCACCATCGAATTCATTGCTCCTTCAGAATACATGGTAGGTTTCAACAGCTTAATTGATATTGGTCTTGTTTAGAATCTGAACCGTTATCTGCATGCTCAGTTTATTTAGAATTAATAGCTAATTTCCATAAAAGTATGATAGTGCCAAGGCATTCATTTCTGCACAGACTAAATTTGACAATTACATACTATGTAATATGTGTACAAACTTTACAGACATTTGCGCTGTTGTGTCTTTATTGACCTTGGGTTATGTTACATGTTTTTTGCCCTGATTTACCCAGCTGAGGCCACCACAACCTGCTGTTTACCTCTTCGTTCTTGACGTATCCCACAATGCAGTGGAGACAGGCTACCTGAATGTGTTCTGCCAGTCACTGCTGGACAACATCAATGCGTATGTACAACATTACGTTTACAGTTATTAGAGATGTTGAGAAGACAGCAGGGTCGATACACCAATTCACTTTAATTGTTTGACATTTCATGTGTAGATATACCGACATACTTTTATAAGTCCCTAATTTAAGATTGTTTATGCAGGTATTTAATCGACTATAAATACACTTGCGTAATAGAAGTTAATCTTCCCTGTATTTATTCAGCAGTGGGACAGCATGTAAAATATTTCTGCGAGAAAGTGGCTAAATATAGGTCAATTTTAGAATTATATGTTTAAACAACAATTTGCCTATGTTGCTTAACTTAATACTACAAGGCTGAAATTTGGCTTTATAATTATAGCTGAAAGAAGGGCCATCTGCTTTATCTTAGTTCGAGCTTTATTTAAGCATGCGTTTGTGTCTGTTACCTAGGCTTCCTGGTGACTCGCGGACAAAGGTAGGCTTCATCACCTTTGACAGCACCATCCACTTCTACAACCTCCAGGAGGGACTTTCCCAGCCTCAGATGCTCATTGTGTCTGACATCGAAGGTGAGACGCAGCTGACAGAAAAGGCCATGCTCTCATTACTACAGCAACCGGACACCAGCTGTGTGCAAACTTACTGCAACATAGAACGATTAAATATACAAGATATCGAGATCACAGACTGCCTATGTCAGTAAACATGAGTGTGACGTTAGCGTTTTTTGGGGACTGTTGCCTTCTACTTTAGGTGAACTTCAACTTCTGTGAAATATTCAGCTGGATCCAAATTCCTAAATGTTGAAAATGAAAAATCCTCAAGATGACTTCTAAATTATCTATTTAATTATTGTTGTCATGGTAGCTTCACCACAAATAATGGCTCGGTTTTCTTTTTTGTAAATTAATTACTTTGTGGTAGCGCCACTTTTCAAATGAATTCCATCACCTATTATGATCTCAGTGTGTATATGAGTACTGTGGCTGTATTCTATTTGTTTAAATAATAACTTTGTGCTCCACAGATATCTTTTTACCAACACCAGACAGCCTTCTAGTAAACCTCAATGAATGCAAAGAGGTAAGAAAATGTACCTTTTCTTAAAGCTATGTTATGAACCTGAATATTACATGGAAAACAGTCCAAAACCTTCCAATATTGTAATATTTAATTTTAAGCTTAGCTTTAGTCATGGGTTTTTGATGTCTTTACACTGTGTAGAAATTAACATGGACAACTACTGTATGAGTGAGAGAGAACTTAAATCAGCCTGGCTCTGGGATCTGACCTCTTTGGAAAAGGAAGAAAGATGAAATGAGTAACTTTTTCCCTCAGATCAATAATGGGTAACAAAAACAAGACTCACTGCCTATATTTGTTTTTCAGCTTGTGCAGGATCTACTGAAGAGCCTGCCGAATTTATTTGAAAAGACCATGGAGACCCAGTCTGCCCTTGGTTCAGCTCTGCAAGCAGCCTTCAAGCTGCTGTCGCCCACCGGAGGGCGCATGTCTGTCTTTCAGACCCAGCTGCCTAATCTCGGTGTGGGGACGCTCCAGTCTAGAGAGGACCCCAACCAGCGGGCATCTGCCAAGGTAGGAGCTCTGATGATGAAGCTACTCCAGGACATCAATGAGAAGTGTTTTGGACACCATACAGTAGGATTCAAGAGCTACAGGAAAAAAAGCTGATTCCTGCTTGTTTTTTGTTCACCTATGTTGTTGGTGTGTTGGTTTTTACTTTAACTTTCAGAGAAAAATACCTTTTATAAAGCTGAAAACATTGTAATTCTGTAACTCAAACCCTGAAGATGGAGACCAACTCAAGACGTTTTTCTAATTTGAAATAAAAAACTGTCAAAGACAGGATCATGATCAGTAGCTGCAATCCTACGAGAAATAACCCATGTAGGGTTTTACTTATTGCAGGTTAATCAAGCTCGCTTGCTAAATTTTGAGGGCCATATCAGACAAGGAAAGTCAGAATTCCCCTGGGAAGTTAGGGGTAACAGAGTACTACAAATCAGACGTAGCTCAAAAACATTCGAGAATATTATTTTGGCTGCTTGTTTCACACTTTCGTGGCAATTGAAGCCAGACTTTTAACTACACTGAAAAACAACACCTTTAAATAAGGCAGAGTTCATGTCAAGAAAACGCTCTGACTTGTTGTGGGAAGTTATAGATTCTTATATCAGGGCCGAGAATGGGCCGGGATTCAAAAGAGATTTGTCTTTCTGTCTTTTCAACAGTAATTAGATCTTGGAATCATTTGATTTGGACTGATTTTGGGTAGTCACGTTTTGATTTTAAGCTTCTGATCCCACCTGGCGTGTTTTCCTACAGGACATCCAACACCTATCCCCAGCGACAGACTTCTACAAGAAGCTGGCTCTGGACTGCTCCGGCCAGCAGGTGTCTGTTGACCTGTTCCTGCTCAGCGCTCAGTACTGCGACCTGGCTTCGCTCGGTAAGTGGATGGGAGAGGGTGGATAGAAGAAAAGAGTTTTGGTCATATTAGACGACAGAGAAATAATTTCCCATCAAAAGTCATAGGACAATGTTATGATTTGTGTTTATTATAGGATGGCTTTATACTTAAAGAAAAGCTTTGGGACTCTAATGATGGAACCTGTTGCTTAGAAATACCAACACATTTCTGGGTTTTAAAACAGAACATTTTTATATATCCTCGGTAATGGCAAAAACGTAGATACATCATATTATTCTTCTTTTTTCATAATACCGGATGCAAGCACAGGAGGAGAGAGTTCGGAGTTGGGTGTGAATCTGTTTTTGTCACGTCAAAAACAAGACAATCAGCATGTCATTGCTGCCTCATCTCTCCTCTTGTGTGCCTTCTTTCTTTCCAAGGGTGCATATCCAGATACTCGGCAGGGAGCGTTCACTACTACCCCTCCTACCACCACCAGCACAACCCCGCTCAGGTGGAGTGCTTCCAGAAGGACCTGAAGAGATACTTAACCAGGAAGATCGGCTTCGAGGCCGTCATGAGGATACGCTGCACCAAAGGTCCGTCGGCACAAGAGCTGTCGCTTGTTTGAGCATTGACCTGAATATGCATTCCCAGATGGAACTTTTTAGATGTTTAACTGATTAGTAAATGCTCCTCAGTGGTCCCTTTCCTGCTTTTTAGTTATTTTTCATCTTATCAGGATTTCTGCTGCAATGTTTTAATCGTGAAAGTTAGGATTGGGTTGTGTGTTGTCTTCCCTGTGGATAATAGCACTGACTATCTGCTGTGATAAATTTAATTTGCAAAATGCTGAAAGTTGATCAAATGTTTAACACGATGCATAAAAGTATTCCTCATGTATATTTCACCTTAAAGTTGGAATTCCTGTCAGACATTTTGAAGAAAACATAAAGTCTAGAGTCCAGTCAAATACATTTTTGTTGTTGTTGGGGGCTTGCTTTTTTGTTTTGTTTTTTTTGCAGTTGGGTGTTATAGTTTGGTGCTATCAGTCCAGTTTGATTTATGTTCGTCTCTCTCTGTCTCACTGCAGGTCTGTCCATCCACACCTTCCACGGAAACTTCTTTGTGCGCTCCACAGATCTGTTGTCCCTTCCCAACGTGAACCCAGATGCTGGCTTTGCTGTTCAGATGTCCATCGAGGAAAACCTGGACGACATGCAAGTGGTGTCTTTCCAGGCGGCGCTGCTTTACACGTCCAGCAAAGGTGTACACACGCACGCACACATAAACACAGCCAAGGTTGTTTTTGTTTGTTTTTTTCCAAACCCATTGTGAAAACTAGAATTTTTTTTTTTAAATAAGTGTCTTCTCTTGCAGGAGAGAGGAGGATCCGTGTCCACACCTTGTGTCTCCCTGTGGTCAATTCTCTGTCAGACATCTTTGCTGGGGCTGATGTTCAGGCCATCACTGGATTGCTGGCTTGCATGGGTACGTACCACACCATCAACATCTTTTGAAGATCCTCTCCAGACAAGACACATAAAAATACTCCGCTGCAAATTCTTAAAATTACATCTACCCCTTCTCCCTCATTCAGAAGTCTAGAATCTATGCAAACTTTGTTCATTTCAAAAGTTTAACCACAAGATGTCTTCTACTACACGGAAAGGTCCGTTCTCAGTCTATGTGCAGCGGAGGTTTCAGGTTTCCACATCACACTTGTGTAAGTTATATATTGAACCACAATTGGTTTAACAACTAATTGTTATGTCACAAAATCCTGCTCATACGTTCACATCTTAAACTCAGATTTAAGATTCTGCCGTCAGCAGATGAATGTGAAAACAGCCTTCAGACTCAGACCTTCACTGCGCACAATGATGTATGTGCAAACGTCCAAGTGAAGTAACTATAAACAAAACACCTTGTTGAGTGGAGGGGATCTTAAAGGGAATATCTCACATGACTATTTTAGATAAGCATTGACAATGGGGTTGTACAATACATGTTAAACTCACTATATTGATGACATTTTGTGTCTTGACAAATTGAGAAACAAGATGTTCTGGTGCTGTGCATAATAATATCATGTCACATAATTTGCTTTTATGCAGATTGGATAGAACTGAAAAGGATTCTGCGGTGTAAAGTGTTTGCCCATGTATCAGAACTCAAGCTTTAATTTATTTTGCAAATTCTTGTAGCATCACACTCAAATTATTCTTCATTGTTGCAGTAAATAGCCTTCTGATTGGCTACATACTAAATCATTGCAGGGTTTTCATCCACTTCACTGTCATTAGCACTGACAGATGGAGATGAGAGGCGACAGCTGTGGTTACCTAGCAACCACCGTGTACTGAGCAGTCAGATCTGTCCTGGTCTCACATTCACTTAGAGAACAGACGCTGATATTTTGCTGTCTTCAAAGCACAGCACAGAATGGCACTACTACCACTGTTGTTTGTACCTTAGTTCGACTGATAGCCCACAGCTCATTAATGTACACAATACTAAAAGTCTTAAAGTTGCATTGAAATAACAAAAAAGCTATTTATACAGCTATTAACAACACGTCTTAAAATGGTTAGAAATTCATAAATCACATTTGGTCAAACTCCAAGGTCAAGAATAAACATTCATGCTCAAGTTTATTTTTCAAAATCAAAATTCCACCATATTGATATAACAGCACACTTTTTTTGGTGCTTACGTGGCGTAAGCGTCAGGATGCATACGAAGTCCAGAGTTATTTTGCAATCCCTTCTACACAACATGGTTTGAATGTATAAATCTATTCATTTATTTTAATGATTCATCCAAATTGGCAACCTCAGAAGTTTATTCGCAGATCAATGTTCAACTTGGGACCAACTCATGACCTCTCCCTCCACTTAAATGCACTGAGCTACAGAATTGAGACACCATTGAAATGTTGTGTCTTCCTAGTCTGTCTTTCTAAGTCTCAGAGCCATTGTATGTAGAATTTGTATTTTATCATAGCATCTCTCAAATTACTCTGATTATAAGTTTTTGTTTCTAGGAAAATGAGACAAATAATTGTAAGGATTGGTGAGGTCTGTGTGTTTATCTCAATTTTGTTACCACCACTGGTGGCTGCCAAAGTCAGAAATGTTAAAATCCTACAGATAGTGGCTTGAAAGAATGAGATTCCCACTCCCCCTCCTGACAACGCCAGCTGTTTCCCTCTCTCTACAGCTGTGGACCGCTCGGTGACGGCCAGTCTCAGTGACGCCAGAGATGCTATGACCAACGCTGCCATTGACTCGCTGTCGTCGTACCGGCAGTCTGTGTTGACCATCCAGCAGCCCGGCCTGCTGTCCCCGGCCTGCCTCAGACTCTTCCCCCTCTACATCCTTGCCCTGCTCAAACAGGTCAGCTTTTATTATGTTTGTCTAGTTTTTTAATTTACTAGCTTAAATACATAGAACCCTAAAATACAACTATTCAACATTTTTCTGGAGAAAAACTGCTTTTACACCCAAGATCTTGTTTGTACACCATCGAGCCCTTATTGATCCACTTTCACGTGTTTGTGTGTGTGTGCACCCTACAGAAAGCCTTCAGGACGGGCACCAGCACCAGGCTGGATGACCGGGTGTTTGCAATGTGTCAGCTGAAGTACCAGCCGCTGGCCTACACCATGCTGATGATCCACCCTGCTCTGTACCGTATCGACGATCTGACCGATGAGGTGAGGACGATGACGTTTCCCCTCAGCGACTGCAATTCTCAGCTAGTGGAGAGAGATTCCTGAAACCCTGAATATAGTTTCCTTGAAGTCATACGTTTCTTCTAAGAGACATGATTTATGTGTTTGTTTGTTTTTTATGTTTATGATTAAAATTACACGATTTGGAGTAAAAAGGAAAAATGGTATTTTTCCCAGTGGTACACTGATAACGTGGAAAAAAACTGTTTTGCTATTCCATGACTGTGAAAGACTAATCCATGCTTTAATTATTACTTGTCTCTATTACTGCAACTCCTTGTACATGGGAACCAGTCAGTCCTCACTCTCATGTCTGCAGTATGTGCAGACAACGCTGCTGCAAGGTTTTGAACTGGTTCCCATAAGCATGAGCACATGCCCCCCCCTCCCCACTTGCCTCCCTCCACTGGCTTCCTGTCAGTTTTAGCATCCTTTCAAAACGTTACTGTTTGTATACAAAGGACTTCATGGATTGGCTCCCCTTACCTACCTGATCTTTTAACCCCTTATGCCCCAAATAGGTCACTCAGGTAGGCTAACCAGTTACTTCTGATCATCCCTCAGGCTCGGCGGAAGCTCGCAGTTATGGAACAAACTTCCCTACTAAATCAGATCTGCCCCCTCGAGCGTGTCTTTTAAAGCACAGCTCAAGGCCCACCTCTCTTCTTTGGCTTTTAATTGTACTTAATTGCTATATTTTGTCTTGCTCGCTGCCTGGGTATACATATAGAAATACATTTGACTTGACTTGGTAGGAGGGACTATTTTTTTTGTGGTCTTTAACAGCTAACACTCTACATTCAGTCTTGGTGTTTGTTTGGCTATTTGGCAGTGGGCTGACTGAACAGTCATCCCAATATTTTCCACAGTTATCTTCGTGTCTCCCTGTTACTGAGTAATCATGTCTAATCTTCTGTTGCCTGCATCCTCAGGGAGCTTTGAACATCAACGAGCGGACCATCCCTCAGCCCAGACTGCTGCAGCTGACTGTGGAGAAGCTCAGCAGGGAGGGAGCTTTCCTCATGGATGCTGGAACGGTACAAAGCTTTCAGCCCTGTTTTTAGCACTCATAGTAAGCTAACAGAAAAGCAAAGCTGATGTCTCAAACCTGGCTGAATCCTGAGGAAAAAATCCAACTTGGGATTTCACTCAATGTCTGTCTCATGTAGTGATTCACTATATTTTCCCTAATTATTTTTGACCACCCCAAAGATTCTTTGGATATAGCTTCTCTCTATAGCTTTGGGTTACAGTGTGCGAATAGAGTTGTAAAAATAGCACAGTAAGGAAGAGAAACTTGTTTAAAAAAGAAAGTAAAAACCAATGCAGTGTGCAAATACATTTTGGGCTATTAAGTCTACCGTTGGTGTCAAAATTTGTCTCTGTGCCTGTGTGACACTGTATGATACTGATGGACCATGAGATTAACAAGGGCATCATCCTCTCTGCAACACACTTGAGAAGAGTGTGGAAACTTATATCTTTTTTGTATGTCAAGCACCCAGTAATGAGGTGTGCAATGTTCACAGTGATAGCTCTCAGTACTATGATACGTTATATTTATTTGTGATTGCATATAATGTGTACCTTATACTGTTCCAAAAGGCGATGTATCTGTGGATCGGACGGAACTGCCACCCCAACTTCCTCACACAAGTCCTAGGAGTTCCCAACTATGCTGCTGTGCCTGATAACCTGGTAGGAAACCTCATGTTGCAGCAGTCACACCTGTAAAACACTGTTTCCACCTGCTGTGGTCATTGTTCACTCCTCCTCTTGGCCTCAAACCTGTGTCTGTGCAACATATTGTCCTGAGGAAGGCATAATGGTCTCATCTGTTAAATTACATACAGCGCAGCTACAGTTTCGCTAAATGCATCCTCCCACTACTGATGATGAAAACTTGACTGTCGCTCTCTCCTCTCACAGTATCTTCTCCCAGAGCTGGACACTGCCGAGTCGCAGAGAACCCGAGCTTTCATTGGTTGGCTGAGGGATCAGAGGCCGTTTTTCCCGTCCCTGCATGTCATCAGGTGGGCAACAGAGTATAAGAGAGTAAAGAATCAAGTAGCAAGAGTGTGGGGTTTTGATAATAAAACCAAACTGTTGAATTCCCTTGGTCAGCACTGAGCAACTACAACTGGCGCCTTTTGACTTTTTCTCCACTCTTTATCATTTGACTCTCAGGGACGAGAGCCAGCTGAAAGCCACCTTTATGCAGAACATGATCGAAGACCGAACAGAGTCTGCCCTGTCATACTACGAGTTCCTGCTTCACCTCCAACAGCAAATCTCCAAATAATCTTCAGTAGGACTGTGGCGACGAGGGAACACTGACGTGAGGACATGCATCAGCGTATCTGTGTGCATATGTATGTATATTGTGTGTGTGTGTGTGTGTGTGTGTGTGTGTGTGAGAGAAAGCAGTGGGAGGCAGACTGAAGGAATGCCTCTTGCTCCATCGCCAGCCGTGGTTCACCAACTCTGAGGAAAAACTTCTTAACTGAACTGATGTGAAGCGTCACACAAATCAAACTCTGTGACGGACAGTATGAGGATGGAGAGTGACAAAGAATCAATTTTGATGCTTTTTTGGCACTTTTTACCCAGGTTAAGCAACGCGTTGGAAGAAAAAAAAAAAAACCCCAAGAAATCCACGATGTTGATAATGTATGTCAATGATTGAATGAATTGGTGTTTATTCTCACAGAACAATGTTATCTTACTGAGGTATCGTTCAGATACAGTCCAGGCAAACAGATGTGTGAAGTGTTTTTTTTCAAAAAGCACAGTTGTCTTTACTAAAACAAGTCAAACATGTGAGTATGTATCATTAAGGATAGGTTTATGAGGATGTTTAGTATGGTTGCGCTCAAAGACTGTTATTGGGTGTCACCAGGAGTGTTTGTATACAGAACACCTGAGCTCTAACAACACTCTTAATATTGTAACTGAAGGACAGAACGTGTGCTTTTTATTTCTCAGTCATTATAAATGTGTGTCGAACAAATCCTTAGGCTCTGTTGTAAAAGACAGAAATGTTAAAGGTGTTTGAAGGCGGCTCAACCTCGCCGTCATTGCTGCCTTGAATGTGTGGACTCGGCAGTGGAAAGTTGTTTTCATTGGTCTGATCTGTCCTTCAGAAACTCTCTGTCATCTTTTGTCTCTGGACATTCAGAGAACCTCTGACGACGTCGCTGTTCTGTTTGTTTATTTCTTTTTTTTTTTCTGATAATCTAATAATTTATGAGACTCCCAACCTGATTAAATGCTATAATTGCCTTGTATGGGAACTCACTTTTTATTATTAAACCTCTGTTCAAATACAGACTCTATATATGAAATATTTTAATATAATAGGATATGGGGAATTTTAACACAGACATAACAAAGCCATTGTGATCTTTTAATCATGCTTATTGATACTTGTATATTGAAAAGACTGCATTATATAAAGGTGAAAAAATGCTGGTGATTTTAGTATAAACATTAAGGTGAAATGACGCTAAGAGAATAAAATGTTTGGGACTTTTTAAATGTAGTTTTGTGTTTTGGTGGGTGACAGTGTTTATTCAGTGAAACCGAAGATTACAAAACAGAATATGGACCAATAATAGTCAATTTTTCTGTTGACTGAGCGTGAGTTGAAGATTTTTGATTTGGTCTGATTTCATACAGTTTGTAATCTATGTATTATATAAGCAAAAATGTATTTAGGAGCAAACAAATATGTTTTGGTCTTCATGCACAAAATTGTGTTTCATAAAAAAAAACAACTTATGAAAATAAAAATAGCCTGTGTTTGTACAGAGTAAATTGCAGAGGTGTGGACTCGAGTCACATGACTTGGACTTGAGTCATGAATCGCATAGACTTTACGAAATCAAAAAGACTTGGACTTTTAACACCAATGACTTGTGACCTCACCTGTCCACAAGAGAACGAGAGTATGGATTCCCTAAAAAATGTAAGTTATGACCTGACTTCACTTTTGATTTGGGATGACTTGATATGCTTCCTAAACCCTAAGATTAAACGTGTTTATTAAAAAGCGTGCAGGGAATCAACTCTTTAATTTTCCTGACAGAAGATTGGAATCAGTTCAGCGACAGCCAATCCCTTTGTGTGAGCTCAAGGTAAAGGTGTGTTCAGCAGTGCAGACAACAGATGGTATTCTTCAGATTAACACATTCAGATGCAAAGAGTCTGCAGTGGTCAACAAAAACAACAAAGCGTGCAGCTCAGAAATGACAAATTGTAATTGGGACACACAAATAACAGGCGAAGGCACGCCTGATCATTTTGCATTGGTTTATTTGAAAGTAATACGTACAGAATTGAAAAAAAGTTCATTATTTATGTAAATTAACTAACTGTTGCTCGGTTAAATGGCATTAAATTGGGTGATGGTGCACATAATAACTTGCATTGGACTTGGACTTGACTCGAGATTTACTTTTAACTTGCAAAACACTGGCTTTGTCCCACCTCTGGTAAAGTGTAAACAGCAGTTCCAGATGGAGAAAAAAAAACAGATGCATCAACACAGTTTTTGATGGTAATAACAATAATCGATATTTTATCAGCCAAAACCATTTGTGTATTTGTAAATCTTAGTACATGCAAAACAGATGAAGTACATTTTGAGGACCATGATACTTCGTTTTATATCGTTTGACAGTCTTATTAATTGGCACGTTCCCGGGAAAAGAAATATTAAAAATGCCAAAACCACAATATCAGCAATAAAAATTATATTTGAACAATATGATGTAAAAGCTGATATCAGTATCAAAATTGTTGCTATTTGTAATAGTTAAAGAACGGTAACATGTTCATTATGATTTCTGCTTTTATATCCAAAGGGAAAGATTAAATAGGTTTATATCCTTTAAGGAAGAAAATTGTGTCTCATCAAACTGAAACAACATAAACTTTGTTTTCATGTGACTTTTAAAAAACTGGCTGCATTGCATTAATTTACATTCTACTTCTAGATAAAGTGAATCCAAAGTAATGCAGTTGTTTTAGTTCTAATTGTATCCATTATCTCCCATTTGCTTTCTTTTGCTTTCTCTTTGCTTCTGAAACTGTAGCACAAAACAAAGCTGGACGTTCTTATAAATCTGGTGGTTGGGGATAAGAGCCCGTCCCCGCCGCTCTGCAGTGGGTCACAGAGCACTGGCAGATATTTACCAACCTTATCAGTACACTGTCTGATTTTAAAGTTCTTTGCTCTCTCAACTTTACTGTCATGTCCCTGTAGTTCCCTTTTTTTGTTTTTTCTGTAGTTCAGGTACATTGAGTTTAATATTATGTTTTAGGCTTTGACAGATCTGGATCAGGCCTCATGACTGTACCTCCCAAACTGCTGACAGCAGACTTGCTTTTTTGAGCTCTAGGTATAAAACCTTTAATGCAGTTTGAGAGATGACAGTTTGAAGTCGACACTGCTCACTGCTGCACAAAATTACTGCAGTTCCTGTTTTTTATTATGATTGTGTAAAATTTTTATTAATCTGGAAAGTGCCACAGTGCTTATGAAAAGGCAGTTTTCTTGAAGCAGTGCTTCTTAACCTCGGGGTCAGGACCCACACAAAGGGTCAGGAGAGGATTACTGGGGCAGGAAAGAAGAAAATAAAAAGTCTGCTACACAAAATTAGTTTTTTAGACTTTTCTCTAATCCTGTGTTTCAAAGGGACAAAATAAAAGTGACCTGGTTCCAGCTTCTCAAATATAAATGGTTTCTGGTTTTCTTAGTCTTAGTCTTCTATAACAGTAAACTGAATACCTGTGGGTTTTGAGCTTTTGACATCTGAACACATCACCAAGGACTGTGGGAACATTTCTGACATTCTACGAACCAAATGATTCGTCGATTACTTATGGCATGTGCATATTTTAAGATTGCTGATTTAAGATTAGTTTTGTTCTTTTTGAGATTTCAGGTCAATTATTAGAAGCACTTAATCAAATGAAGAGCTCTCGTTCCTGCAAGTCGGCGTTCAGGGCTCCAAAGGCCGCCTAAAACACCGCGTCATGCTCGCCGGTGACGCCATCATTGCGCGTCCTCTCTTGAGACGGCGCTCGGTCATGTTTACCGTTTGATTCAGCGGTCTAGAGGCTTTTGTCGCCGACAGTGAGGTGTTGAGTCGCCGATTGTTTGGTATGTATCGTGAATGTACTTTGTAGTCAACGAGAGTCGATTTCAGCATGGAGTCCGGAGAGGCGAAAGAGGAGAAGACAGGCTCTCTGTCGGCGGCGCAGAGACGCGCCGAGGTGCGGAGGAGAAAGCTGCTCATGAATTCAGAGGACCGGATGAACCGAATCGTAGGCTTCGCCAAAAACGAACCCGAAAACAACGGTACGACCCAGTTTAACCGACCCAGTTTAAAACCTTTGTCCACAGGCAGGAGCATCCTTTCATTGTTCATGCTTAGTACACATGTGTGGATAGAAGTGCGGCAGGCACATCCTCCCAGCCTGGGATTCAAACCGGCTACTGCTTCGTCCCACTGCAGCTCAAGAGTCCGCTGTTGAAACGATTAGTCGATTCATTGATTAGTCATCCGCAGGACACATTTTTAAAATTGATTTAACCGTTTAAGTCATTTTAAAAGCCGAAGTGCCAAGAATCTTGTAGCTCCAGCTTCTTACCGGTGAGATTATTTGGGGGTTTGTCGCCTTCTGTGATAGCAAATGTAATCTCTGTGGGTTTTGCTTGGTCGAACAAAGCAAGGTCTTTGGATACGCCATCTTGGACTCTGAGAAATCTTCATGGTCGTATTTCACAGTTCTTCGGACAGGGTGAGATAGTTGCCTACCAATGTTAATGCCAGCTGTTCGACAGCTACGTGACAGCAGCAAATTAGAGAGCTGCAACGATCAGTCGATTTAATTGTTTAGTCAATCGAGAGAAAAGTTTGATAATCGATTTATCATTTCAGTCAGTTTTTTTTTTTAAGCAAAAATGTCAAAGTTTTGCTGGTTCCAGCTTCTCAAATGAAAGGATTTGCTGCTTTTCTTTTCCATTTATGAAAGTAAATGAAGAGTCTTTGGGATCAGGACTGTTGGTTGGACAAAAGAAGCAATTTGAAGATGTCACCCTTGACTCTTGATGTGCAATTTTAATTTTTTTTAGACATATTATCGACCAAACAATTAATAGATTAATTGTGAAAATAATTGGCAGATTAATTGATAATGGAAATAACCATTAGTTGCAGCCCTAGTACAGACTGTGGTTTATTGACATCTCACTCAAGAAGTGTGGGGAGAGACGGGTACGACATTGAACAAAGGAAACAAGCCGTTGGATTGCGTCTTAACCTCTGAGCCAACATAGTGCTACCTAAACTTTTTTATAAGCAACTGTAAATGAGGAATGTACTAATTGAAAAATAAACTTGTCAGTGCTCTATGGTGGACAAACTATGCAATTTTGACACTGTTTCAAAAAGCACAAAATTACTAAACTTTGGCATTTCTGCATTGCAATTTCTTAATGGACATACACAGGCACAGAGGATGGCAAAGTGCCAGAATCAGATTTCTGTCAAATTGGACTCAGGTATGATTTTGACATTTAAAAGTATGTCACTGCTCAGCAGAGCCTCATGAGTCCATGGGGGTTTACGATTAATCATTAATTGTTTAGGCTATAAAATGTCAGAAAATAGTGAAAAATGGCCATCACAATTTCAGAGCCCAATGTGACGTCTTCAAATTGCTTATTTGTTCTTCCCATCAGTTCAAAACGTAAATATATTCAATTTACAATGATATGAAATAGAGAAAAGGAGCAAATTGTCAAATTTCAGAGATTGGAATCAGATAATCTTTGTCATTTTCCTAGATAAAAAACTTTAAAAATGAATATACCTTAGTATATACTTTACTCATTGATGTTGTCTTATATCTTCAGCTGGAGCGTCCCTGCGTTCCACCGAACCCCGCTTCCACCTCGATCTCGACAGGACAGAGCCGTGGTCGTCATCCTCATCTTCCCCGAGACCGTCGCCCTTCCTGCCAGAGGCTGCCGGGCTCGGCAGCCGCTCCCACAGCGCCACCCCAGAGAGGAGGGGCTCACCCCTGCCAGGCTGCAGTGAGCCACACGGAGGCTCTCTGGAAGACGACATCGGAGGGGTCCGACAGAGGCCGAGGGGGGAACGGGCATCAGACGACCTCAGAACCTCCCCACGTCAAGGCCTCCAGAAGTACCTGTCCCGCTTTGACGATGCCATGAAACTGCGGGGTCAGCTGGCCAATGAGAAGCCGGCCCAGGACGTAGGGTCTGACTCAGAGGAGTTTGATCCTTTCAGAATCTTCAGGCTCATCGGCAGCGTCCTCCTCGCCATTTTTGTTAGGGTTTTTGTCTGCAAGTATCTGGTAAGTCTTCTCGCAGCAGACACAGTGTCGCTGTGATAACTGTGAGGTTGGCCCATTGCTCATTTCACATGTTAACTGATGAGAATGTAGACACTAAAGCACCCATGGGCATCTGATAGATCATTAACAAGGTTTAGTGACAGTCGGTAAGTAAGACAAGTGACCGTTTACAAATAAAATGTTGGTAATGGTTTTTGTTACATTCTTACACTTAAAACTTCTTTGAGCCCCTTTAGCTTCTGTGACTCCTAGTAGTAAGCATTTAGTACTGGAACAAACGAGCTGAGTTTGTCTATATTCTCCTCTCCTACCAGCACCGTGTTTTCACTTCGGATCTTTTGTTATCTCTGAGTCCTTACTCAGACTTAACAGTAGAGAAATAGAGTACAGTTGTTAGTCATTGAAAATAAGAAATCCTTTGAGGTTTTGCATGCTTTCATTTTGTGGAACTGCCAGAAACACGATATTATTGTGATAATTAATATATAATTTTTCATTCTAGTCAATATTTGCTCCATTTCTGACCCTCGAACTGGCCTACATGGGGTTGTCCAAATACTTTCCAAAGGTGAGTTTGCACTAGATATTTTATCAGAATCAGAACAGGTTTATTGCCAAGTAGATTTTCTCTTTCCTGCATTTCATATCTCTTCCCAATTGTTATAGACTGAAATAAAACTTGTGTGCAGACATGGTAATTTGACAGCCCAGTCTTGGTAGCCACAACAATCTCACTGCTGGCCACGCCCACGGTGAATATCATTGAAAGTTCATGTAACCTGGAGGGTGATGTAGACACAGCAACATGGCCACAGATTTGTTATTTTTAATTTTAGAAATGTTTCATTTAAATTCGAGAAAAGTGGCATATGGAGATATAGAAATGTACAAACAACAATTTTGAAAGCTTCATTGTTTAAAGCAAGTTTGATGTTTTGGGAAATGCGCTTCTTTGCTTTCCATCTGAGCATTAGATAAGAAGATTGATACGTCATCATGTCTGTATGTTAAATATGAACCCAGAGCCAGCAGGTGATTAGCCTAGCTTAGCATAAAGGCTAGAAGCATGGGGAAACAGCTAGCCTGGTTTTGTCCAATTTTCAAAAATACACCAGGCAGCTGGCAGTAACTTCCTGGTGTCTTGTCGTTAGCGTGGGGTTCCTAGGGCAACCAGCGGAGAGTCCAGGACGTCACTGGCCTGGCCAAGAAATAGTTCCACTAACTGTTCCTGCGAAACTACAACTTGTTGTTTTTGCACTTTGTTTATTTACGGATGATTAGTAAGCTTTAGAGGTGCTGGTAGGGATTGTATATTTTTGAACTTCGGACAGAGCCGGGCTAGGTGCCCCCCCCGGCCCCCCAGTATTTATGTTAAGCTAAGCAAAAATGTGTTTTATTTGCTTTTCTCACATTTTATTGAATTAACTTAACTATAAAAAAATAAATTGGCTAAATCGGTAATGAGAAAACATTAGTTGCAGCCACGAATCCCAGTGTCTTTGCGTTATACTCCTGTTCCTCCAGGTAGAGAAGAAGGCCCAGACCACTGTGCTGACTGCCGCCCTGTTGCTGTCCGGTATCCCAGCTGAGGTCATCAACCGCTCCATGGACACCTACAGGAGGATGGGTGACGTCTTCGCTGACCTCTGCGTTTACTTCTTCACATTCATCCTCTCGCACGAGATCCTGCTGCTCATTGGCTCAGAGTCTCCCTGATGGACCAGGAGCCTCTCAGTAACCCCGCCTCCCCTTTCTTGTCCCTTTATCTCTGTCTCCCATAGCAACAAGGCATGGTAGTTTACGTCGGCTGACGTGGGTTTGTTGTCGACAGTCTGGAGGCGACTCCTCGCTGCCTTATGATCAGGGTCGCACGTCCGCCGGACAAGTGCTCATTCATTCAGCACTTCAGGATTCCAATAAGGCTAAGCTACATGTGACCAGAGAGTCCAGTATTCGATACAGATCTGCAAGTCATTTTTGCTCTGGGCTGAACCTGAGAAACAGAAAGAGAAAGTTTGTGTTTGCTTGTGCGAAGAATGTACAGTGGCATTTATTGTGCTCAGTGATATTTAATTGTCAGGTCTAGCACAGAAAATAGTAAATGTCAGAAGAGTAGGCAACAGTACAGTTCATCGTCAGTCTGGCAGCCATAGATTCTTTTTAAGTTATGAATGGGAAACACTCGAGTCCCTCAAGGGCTGAAACTGACACCACATCATTTATTTCAAAATTCTGATATTGATGCATATCCCATTAGTAAACAAATGTGATATGCATGAGCTCTTGTTCACTACAATGAACTGTCTTCCAGTACTACATGTTACATCAGAAAAACTCTTTGCATGTGTAAAACTTAACACCAGGCTGAAAGGCAGTGTTTTGCTGCCCTCTCTGAATGAGGGAGTGTGTATACACACCCAACAGGGATGTCACGATGTACTGACACGTCCTGGACTACACTTCTACATCACTGCGTTAGCCACCATAAGCTACTGGTCTTACCAGACCAATTAGGATTGTAGCTGCAAATTGAGCAACAGTGCGTATTATTGTTTTATGAAGTCAGCTTTTTGTTTGTAAGAAAAACAATGTTATTTATTCTTACAAAATCACAGTGTCTTGCTTAAAAAAAATAAAAAAAAAAAAAAAGATGACACCATATGTTGATATTGTAATGATACGATTGACTGAAAGCTGATGGAATAGTATTGAATTGTCGCCTGCTCCTTCTAAATCCTAATAATCTCCAGAGATGGTGGAGAAGCTGCGCAGGCTGTCATATTCCCAGCCAATATGACGCAGACTCCTCAGGAGGTGTTCTGACTTTGCTATGAAACCAATTATTAGAACGGCTGGAGAAATTTATCACCCAAGCTGAGCTGATATACACCGCTATGAATATGTATTTGTCACATTAGTCAGTGCATTTTCAGCTCATGTCATTCAAACACCTGAATCTAAACTTCACATAACTCTGATAGTCTGCTGGATAAAGGCTTCCTTTTAGGGTAAAACATATCTTAATATCTTGAGACAGAGGACGCACAGAGGGTAAAAGTACTCTGGATACATGAAATAAATGAGTGTGAACCGATTGAGGACAAATGCCAGTGTTTTCTGGATCACATCAAACTCAAAGCTTGTTATTTTGAGGTCAAAAGACATGAGGCACAGTTATGCACATGGCCCCCCAGCTCTTCAGTTAGAAAGAGATTAAAAACATTGTTTGAGTATTTAAGAACATTAGAGAACAATTTTTGTAGCTTGAAAAAACTAAACTTTTATTGATCGCGCAACAGTAGTCCGTTCCTGATCACTTTTAATTGGTACCTTAAGAACTTGAACTCTCCTTTTTATTGTCATTGTGCTGATTGGTTTTCAGCTTCAAATGGAGGTTCAAGTTGCTTAAGAATTCAATAGGACATTGATGCAGTGTGTCCAGAAATAATGACAATGACTGTGTCGGTCTGCCAAAGGACACGTGAGGAGATTTAAAGCGTAGATTCGGCGTAGTTTCTCCTACACGCTTAGAACGGGAGGATGATCCGAGTGGTATTCAATTAGTTGCAAACTGCAATTTCAATGCTAGATGCCACTAAATCCTACATATTGGACCGTTTATGTGCTGTATGACCTAATTTAACCATAAAAGATATCTTGGAGGCTGTGGGTTTTTCCAGTGTAGAACTTGGACTCTACTGTAGTTGGTGGAAATGAATCTTGTGTTTGTGTTGTGACAGATTTCCTCATAGGCAGTGCTTTTAAGTTATACAGTATTTTCTGTTGTGATCGGTCATCCAGTTTCCCGAAGGGTCCACCTGTGTAATGAACAAGTTTACTGTTTTCGTATCAGTGGTGAAGGCTGAAGAAGCATTTAGTCCTTAAACGTGGAGTGTTTTTATTTGCACGGCTATGAGCTTAAAAATGCCGTAAACTTCATGCAGTATATGTACATAATGAGAAGTGGGATTGACGGGAATGTTTGGGGTTTTACTGGAAAGCACGGTCACTGCACATTAATGTGAGGCAGTGGGAGTTTGCGCGCTTATTTGTGCTGAGTATGTCTGGTGATGTGTCCTGCTTTGCTTTGTGCAAGCCTCGTTCACACATACATGATATATATACTCGCTACTTCTGTGCTGTTGTGTCCTCTCTCCACCATTTACATTTCATCCAAATTAATTTATTAGTGTGACTATTTTTTTGTTCATGTAAATGAATTGGTGTGATTTGTTCTAAGACTTGTCTGACCTACTTGATTGTTTTTGATAAGGTTTACAGAATAACTGTTTTTAATGGCTCTTACATATTTGAACTTCAGTAACAAATTTAGTGTTGACATGATGTAAACAGTCTCTGCTTAAAAACATGCACAGGAGTGAATAACCGGACAATTCATACCAAATAAATACTACTTGTGTGACATGCTCTGTTTTGACTCCCACTTTCTTTCTTTATTTAATTTATCGGGTTATGTAACAATGACATCTGCAACAAACATTGCTTAAAACCTAGTTTCCCGTGATAGTTTGCTTGTAGGCCGTCCTTTAGAAAAGCCTTGTGTGTGTACATTTTATTTGACTAGTTCTGAAGTTGAGGTGGGGTCCATTGAGGCCATCAGCAAAATGAAGAATACTATATTCACTATATTCCAAATCATTATCAAAAACTATTCCAGTTGGAAGAGGATTTTGAGTTGGAGCTGTGCAATTATTTAGTATTATCGTTTCCCATGTTGAAGCATTTTGTCTGATGAAATGCAGGCCAGTGAAATATTTGATTATAATGAACAGTGTGTAGTTTTGGATACATTATACATATCAAGATATATATCAATTTTGGGATACATTTCCTAATTCTTCTTTAAGGTCACGGTATTAATTTTGACCATATTGCCCAGCCATATTTAGAGGATGACAGGAGTGTGGGGTTTAGAGGTCTCACTGTAATCATTATTTTCTTTTTGCTTTTATTTTTTTTAATTGGGGGAATTTACAGCCGATAAAAGCAGTATACAAACATGTTAACAAAAGCCATTAATAGCAATAAATATGAAAGCACATTGAGAAAAGTATGTATGTTCCGGAGACAAAACAGTAAAAAAAACTAAAACCCAATCACTAGTTGAGAGTAATTATTGATTTGGTATATTCATTTCAGTTTAATTTATATAGCGCAAAATCATAACAGAAGTTATCTCACTGCACTTTTCCTATAGATCAGGCCTATATCATAGTCTTAATATTTACAGAGACCCAACAATTCCCACCAAGAGCAAGCACTTACAGCACTACATAAGGTATATACAGTATATAGTGATATATGTAGTATAGAACGATATATATATATTTGAATGTGTAACATAAAATACCAGAGCAATAGACCAAGTTTTCTTCCTGCTATTAATTCTCCTGCTGTCGTAGTCATCACTATTTTCTATTAAATGTAGCAGAATAAAAAGTACAACACATTCCTGTATATAATTACTAGGGGAAAATACATAAGTAAGTTCCAGTTCAAGATCCTATTAAAAAGGTCTGCGGTTCTCCTGTGTTTCTATTTCTCTTCATATATGTGAAAATATTTGGCACCATCTGTGTCACTCAGGCTCCAGTACATTTCTGTGGCCGCCCTTCTGACCTCCCACCGCGGGGTGGCGCATTACGCTGTTCACCCTATGAGTTTGTGAATTTAACTGTCGCAGTTTTTTTACGTGCGGGTTCAGAGACACAAACAAACGTCCACCGCGCAAGTCGTCATTATCTGTGAACTCAGTAGACTTTTTTTGTTTTGTTTTACAAGATCTAACTTCGTGGAATAGCAATGGGACGTGAGTCGAGGTATGCCAGAATTACCAGGCCAGTTTGGTGTTTTTATCTTAGGTTGAATCGTTAGTGACTTACTCCTGTGAATGCTAAATTTAAAATGTATTAATTTCGACGGTTAATTTCGGTTAGCATGCTAGCTGCGACATCCCGATGTTGATGCACATTAGCCAACGGTTAATCTCACGTAGCCGTGAAATATGAACTAACGTTAAAGTTAAAACTGTTAGTAAATGTAACGTTCGTTTTCCATCAACAGTTAACTTAGCTAACGGTCGGCTAACATGGTTATTATGCTGTTTGGTCCTCAGACACTACAGGAAACGTTCCGCGTCTCGGGGCCGGTCAGGTAGCCGATCTAAGAGTCGCTCCCCGGACAAACGCTCCAAGAAAGACGACCGAGACCGAAGCCGGAGGGAGCGGTCACGGAGCCGGGACCGCCGCAGGTCCCGGTCCAGAGACAGAAAACGAGCCAGGTTGGTGTCCTAGGTTATTGTATGTTCACAACATATTGATATGTTTATTGGTTTAACAGAGCAAAACAACACATAACACTTTCAGGGACAACCCCCAGAAAGGAAACCCAATACAAACCGCATCAAAACTGCTCATAGACACACACATCCATACAGACAAGAGCCTAAGGTACATTACATAATGTGGAACAAACAAACAAAAAGATCCCATACTACATAAACCTTCTATTAAAAATGGTAGAAATATCCAGGCCAATATAGGGCAGAAAAGGCTCCCATGTTCTATGAAATACATTGTTTTTAGAAGTAATCCAATGTAACATATTCAACTAGGACCATATGCCACTGTGTTATAGTTTGTCTGTGATCCAGTTCAGAAGTATGCATTTCCTTGCACTAAATGTTTGCATTTTATTAAGATTCCCTTTTATACTTCTCAGCTATAAAGCCATTTGGTGTCCCAAGTAGCATGCATAATGGATCACTTTCTAGATTAATGGCTAAAATGTTATTCATTTCCTGCACTATAATATGCCAAAACCACTGTGTTTTCCAGCAAGACCACAGGCAATGGGTGAGATTAGCCATCTCCATTTTGCACTTAAGACAGAGGAGAGAAGTCAGCGACAAACTTAAGCCACTGGGAGGGAGATATGTGGGCTCTGTGTAAAGGTTGAATAGCTTTTATTCTATTACAGACGCTTAAGGTCCTCGCACGCTCCCAGGCATCATCCCATTGATCATCTGTAATATCTACATTAAGTTCGTTTTCCCAAGTTTGTTTGAAGCGCTGGGTGCCTGCCTTGCATGGCCTCTTCTTAGCCCATATAAAGGAACTAACCCAGCTGTTCAAATTGTTAATAGTTTCATGTGATAAGAGAATTGGGATCATTTGAAATGGATATAGTAATCTAGGAAGGATGTTCATTTTCAACAGAGCAACACGACCCAACCAGGAAACAGGAGGGACGTTCCACCTCTCCAAATCCAATCTGATGCGTTCAAACAGGGGAGTAAAGTTTTGTTTTGTACATTTGGTCAAAAGCCGGTGTTATGTATATTCCTAAATATTTGAAACCTGTAGGAGGCCATTTAAAACGTCGAAGAAGTATTCGTTGAAGTGCCCTGAATGAAAGTCAGCTTTTCCTAAAATGAAAGTAAATATCGGAAAGGTATTTTCTTTTCGAAGATAGCTTCCAGTGTTTTGTGCATCTCTAACCAGAAACTACTTACTACTGGACAGTCCCAAAATATGTGCCAATGATTGGCTTCCTGGCTTCCACACATTCTCCAGCACTTTGCGTCCTGTCCTGTAAAGTGTGCTTTCTGATTTGGGGTAATAAAAAACCTAATTAGATACTTCCATCCAAATTCTCTCCATGAATGCAAGTCGGTGCAACCATTGAGAGACACAATAGCTATACCATTACTCTTTTGGGAGCTCAAAGTTACCTTCTTCTTCCCATTTTATTCTTAACATACTCCGTGGAGTGACACTCTTTTTGTCAAGAAGCCCTTATACAGTCTGGATATAATACCTCTGTTTGACTCTGACAAATAGGCTCCTAAAACCTCGTTCAGCACTGGGCCATCCATGTCTAGTAGGTAATTTTTAACCACTTTGTTAAAATAATGGTGTAATTCCAGTTACCTATAGAAGTCCTGCTTTTCCAGAGCATATTTTTCTTTCAGGGTTTGGAAGTCTTTTAATTGTCCCTTGCCTGTTATTGAGTAGAATGTTGTTACTCCTTTCGCAATCCAATTTATAAATCTACGGTCTAATTGATTAGGCTTAAATTTGGGGTCATAGGCACACCATCTAGGTCGAATGCATTTTCCGCATCCAGTGAAATAACCAGACCATCTGTTGACTGCTGATGAAAAAACTGAATTGTGTTTAGTAACCTGCACATATTGTTGCACGAGTTATGAGCTTTTAATAAAAAACTGTTTGATCCTCATTAATAAGCAAGGGAAGTAAATTCTCCAGCCGCGTAGCAAGTATCTTTGAGAGGCGCTGCGTTTATGCAGCTTGTACTTTGGATTCATACAGATTTTCATAGAAAATGTTTGCACATTTCTTTGTTTGGCAAATCTAATTTTCCCCTCTGCATGTTTTGTTAAGAGAGTCTAATGCGGAGTGGAGTGCTGAGTTTTCTTTAAGCTTCCTTGAAGATGGATTTTTAACAGTCCTTCTCAGCCAGTTTAAGTTGGGATTATCTCAGAGGTTGCCTCCTGAGGCGTTAGCTCCTGCGTTAACTTCTTCCCTAGCTTTTTGGCTGAAGTCCTCCTGTTTGTTGAAGTTTGGGTTTCTTCTATGCGGCATGTTCTCCGGCTTTCTTAAAAAGTATTTGCTGATTCTTATTACATGTTGTGGAATTGTAAAAGTTTGCAAGTTGTAATGTTTGCAGCTTATAATGTAGAAAATGTCCGTAGTGGCGCACTTGCTCTGCTAAACCTGACCAGTAAACCAGCTGCAAGTGGGTTCAGATCTGTTTTGTATTTACACCCTACAGCCAGTAGTACATGAGGGGTGGGGGTTCCCTGTCTGACATGATGAAGTGCTTCGCAATCCATGTTTTCACTCGTTGTTTGAGGTCACTTGAGATAATGAACTGGTCCAAGTGTGAAATTGTCCTGAGAAGTGAAAGAGACCAGTGTCCTCTCCCTCTCTTCTTCTGAGGTTTTTATGTCCTTTGTTTGCCATTGCTGTCCAGGCGCTCCAGGAGCAGAGAAAGGAGGCGGTCCAGAAGCAGAGAGAGAAGGAGGTCGGGCAGCAGGACCCGAGTCCGGAGGTCCCGATCTGGCAGCCCCGGCAAGAGCAGGAGACCAGATGAAAAGTCAGGCTTCTTTTAAAAAAACAAAACAACAAACATCTCAAGATATACCTGTGGGCTCTGGTAACCCCCTAGAATCATCAAGTATAATTTGTAAACGAATGCAGCTTTCATATTTTAGCAGCACAGATTGAGGGGTGACAAATTACGGTGGGTTTTTGTATGTCAAAACAGCTCTGCATGAGCCAGATATTGTATGCACAGAAAAGAAAGGCGGCAGAAATAGGTGGTTTGCCCCTTTTTTACTAAACAACAACGATCTGCTAGATAACATGCTGGCAAATGGTTATGATGGGTAGGGTTTGTGTCAAAGGCCTTGCAGATTGTCTCAAAATCCTCAAATAGGTAAATAGTCACTTTCCTTACAAAAATTGCTGGACACAGCTCCCCCAATTCTGACATCACAAAGTGATCAGAAGAGGTGGTTTTGGACATGGTTTGCTCATTCCGTGAAGCACTTCAGTGTTCTCAGTACCTTTTTTCAAAAATTCACAACTGTTTTTCTTACTGTCTTCTTTGTTATCTTCCCTGCAGGTCAAGGAGCAATGAGAAAGACAGCATTGATCCTTTATCTGAAAAGAAAAAGATTAAAGAGGAGAAAGAGGATGAGAAGGTTGAGGATGTAAGTTCCATATATATTCACTCCTTGCTAACCTCTAGAAGGCCACCGCATAGTAGATGGGGAAATATTTCTGATCTTTCCACTGTGTGCACGCAGCAAGACTTTGACCAGAACAAGCTGGAGGAGGAGATGAGGAAGAGGAAGGAGCGGGTGGAGAAGTGGAGGGAAGAGCAGAGGAAGAAGGCCATTGAAAACATTGGAGAGCTAAAGAAAGAACTGGAGGAGATGAAGCAGGGCAAGAAGTGGAGCCTGGAGGATGACGAGGGTGAGGAAGCACTGTTACGAATAACCAGCAACACTTTCATTTTAACCTCCCCGGGTTGTCACTATAAACAACCTACCAGGAGTGAGCCGCGTTAACTCACCTGATGTTGACCGGTTTATCCTGTGAGTGTAAGGTCTTGAGTTTAAGGCCCCCCCATGTGTTTTATTGTAGAAAAATCCTGGTGTCTAAATGATTAGGCAAATTCTCAAAATGTCCCAAAATATCCTGCTCTCCAAGGATTATTTTAATTGTCAATTTAACTGTTGATTATTATTTCCCATTTCAAGGTGATTTGATGTTTTACCGTCTTTACCCAAAGGTTTTGCCTGAAGTGCCTTTACCCCGGAAATTAAAAAAACGCGTCTAGAAACGGAAATCAGTCTCAACGTGGGCAGCACTGGGAGGGGGCGCAATTGGATAGACTTACAACCAATCAGAGCAAAGAAAGGTGTGACGTTACGTACCGCTGAGCGACATGCAATTTGAGGCGCCGCTTGGTTAGTTCTCAATCGGGAAAAAAAACGGCGGCCTGGCCCCAAACTTTGGTGGTTGGTGACGAAAGCTGCCACCATATACGTCACCTGCCTCCAGATCAGCCAATGGGATTATTCAATTGCAATAGCCAGGTTTCAACCTGTAGAGGGCAGTCGCTATGCATATTCAAATACTTTGCATTAAAATGTCAAGATTTTGGGGTTTTGTTGCTCTTGAAAAACAAAGGAAAGGACTCTATTATGGATTCTACAGTTCTATTTTAAATAGTGAAATCATTGTTTGCATTGTGAAACTGTTTCCAGATAATGTTAGATATTTGCACTTGCTAAGTAATTAAATCAATTAATTCAAATCAAGTTTGACGCAGAGCCTTTTCCTGTATTCAACTCTTCATTTCAGACGATGACGAAGATGTTTCAGCTCCAATAGAGGGAGACGATGACGAAGATGGGGAAGAGAAGGGGGAGCAGAAAGAGAAGGAGATGAAGGAGGAGAAAAAAGAGGAGGAGGAGGAGGAGAAGGAGACTCTCATGGAGCAGCTGGCCGAGGAGGACGACGTGGATCCTCTGGACGCCTACATGGAGGAGGTGAAACAGGAGGTGAAGAAGTTCAACATGGGAGCCATGAGAGGAAACGATAAGGTGAGTGCTGGGGGACAATACGGCTTTACTTAACCTGAAGCCAAGTCGTCGGATATTTAATGTTGTCAGGGTTATGAAACATTATTTAACCACCACCTCATGTCATCCGAAGTTACCGTTGACAACAAAGACAAGTAATATCATTAATTAGAGCATACATCCAACAGAGTAATCTTTAAAAAGTACAGCAAAATATGTCAACTATTGATCATACAGTGTCTTTGAATAGCCGGAAGTGCCGCCACCTGCAGAGAATTATAAATGTAGATAAACTACGGTTGTTTTGTAATGCTGGGCTGCATTTATCAACACTAAACCACACTGCCAGTAAGCTATTAGCATTAGCCATTGTTTTTTGTCATCTTCAACAGAAAGGCGCAATGACCGTAACCAAAGTGGTGACAGTTGTTAACACCAAGAAAGGACCTCACACTCACAAGAAGAAGGGTGAGCTGATGGAGAATGACCAGGATGCTATGGAAGTGAGTGGTTTTTCAGTTTTTGTTTAACCCTCATCAATGTTTTGTTTATGAAGGTCACATGTTCACCTGCATTTCTTCAATACTGATGGCTTTTTCTGTCATCAACTAAAAGTCCTCCTTTTTCCCAAAGCAACATTACTCTTCTGTCAAATTTAAATTGTGTACCCATCAAACAACATTTCAGTACCGGTTTCATTCATTTCATGAATAAAATACAGATCATGATTTAGACTCCCGTTGGGCATGAAGCTTGACGATGTCATCAAGTTTACCCCCGTGTTTACACACTGCTAACTATGTGTTTGACAGTACTCATCAGAGGAGGAGGAGGTGGATCTGCAGACGGCGCTGACGGGCTTCCAGACCAAACAGAGGAAGGTCCTAGAGCCTGTTGACCACGGGAAGATCCAGTACGAGTCGTACCGCAAAAACTTCTACGTGGAGGTCCCTGAGCTCGCCAGGATGACTCCAGAAGGTCAGTAATACAAACATGGGAGATTGAGTTTTCATTTCCGATTAGCTCTTATCCCGGCACTGAGATTTTTAATACAAAAACTGTAACATATCCAACATTTAATTAATTTAAGGCAAATGCTTGATCAAGTATTTTGGCTTATTTACTTCCTCTTTGATCAGATATTCAGATCAACCCTCAGAAAGTGTTGTTTTTGGGTCAATACATTTGTTAAATGAAAGTTTTGTTGACACAGTTTTATTCAACCTTAAAATAAAAACTATTCAGAGGTCATCTTTTTTGAAGGGATAGTATTAAATC
Source organism: Coreoperca whiteheadi (assembly GCA_011952105.1). NCBI lineage: Eukaryota > Metazoa > Chordata > Actinopteri > Centrarchiformes > Sinipercidae > Coreoperca > Coreoperca whiteheadi. The sequence goes on along the minus strand of CM022491.1, from coordinate 2,362,229 downwards.
ATTAGTAGCAGAAGCCATCATCCCTGCATATTACTCAGTTTAGCCTTATTGACCATTGCTGTGATCTGTTGTGAGACTGTACTGATAAACCAGTTATCTCAACATAGGTGTGAACCAACAGTGCAAAATGAACTTCTTATCAGAAGTTAAACACTCTGTTACAAATACAGTATTTTATCTATGTACCCATGTTGTTTGATGGGTACACAATTAGCACATATATGTATATTCCTTGAGTAACTTCTATTATTTGCCTTGTAGTTTTCAGAATATCTGTCTTTGTAAACCTTTACTACCCATATAACCTTTCTCTGTTTGGCTGGTTTTAATCAATACAGAAGTGAATGCGTACAGGCTGGAACTGGAAGGCATTATCGTTAAAGGGAAGGGCTGTCCCAAACCCATCAAGGCCTGGGTGCAGTGTGGGGTGTCTATGAAGATCCTCAGCGCTATGAAGAAGTGAGTCTGACTGATGTTGACTGCCGGTGTGATGGACTAAGCAACTCTTTAAGGGCAATGTAGTATAGTAGCAATGATCTTGCCAATGGAAAATGAAAAAACTAACTGACAGCCTAACTGTCATGAAAAGATAGTTAGGCTGTCCGCTTGTGTGTAAATAGTTCGAGCACTGGTTTCTGTTCATGTGCAGAGAGCAACTCCCATTTTTAAAATGTGAAATAAATGAAGTCATATTCAGCTGGACATGAAGTTGCAGGTAATACAGTTGCTTTGTTAAAACACTATAAAATAAGTATTTGCCCAGTGTCTGCGTGCCATAACCAAAAAAGTATAACCACTCATATCCCATTTAGTCTGCCCTTTTTGAAATGTAAATAAAACTTAATAGCATTTTTCCTTTCTCAGGTCAGCTGAAAATCATATTCAGATTGTTCATGACATTATTCTTTCTGACCAGAAACCAACACATTGTATTCGTGTTACTTGCTTTTAATTTCTCTCTTCTCTCAAATGTACCCAGGCACGGCTACGAGAAGCCCACTCCCATCCAGGCCCAGGCCATACCTGCCATCATGTCGGGCCGAGACCTCATTGGCATCGCGAAGACCGGCAGTGGGAAAACCATAGCCTTCCTGCTGCCCATGTTCCGACACATCATGGACCAGAGGCCCCTGGAGGAGTCTGAGGGACCAATTTGTATGGAATAGATTGTTTTATACTTCCTTTAGACATCACTTTAACATTTACAGAAATGTTTCCTATCTCTGTTGATTATATTGAAATAAAAAAAAGGAATAACTGAAGTGGTTTAAGACAAAGTAAGAACTTGGAAGTGGAGTTGTGATGTCCTACTCCTCTGCTTTTCAAAGTTCAGGGCCCAAATGTAGGTCAAACGAAGACTTCACTGCGGGATGATAACCCACTGGCTGTTATGCTTCCACAGGATTTCTATTCTTCTCTCCTCAGAGTCATTAAAGTCAATCTTTACCGCAGTTAATGTTCTTGGAAAATATGTTTCATCAAATTCTATACATATTATGTGCTCAAAATAGTATTCTCGTCCTGTTTTCCTCCCTCTCCCACAGCTGTAATCATGACTCCGACCAGAGAGTTGGCTCTGCAGATCACCAAGGAGTGTAAGAAGTTCTCTAAACAGCTGGGACTCAGGGTGGTGTGTGTTTATGGAGGCACAGGTATCAGCGAACAGGTAAACACACACACACACACACACACACTAATGTTGCCTGTTCATGTTATCTCCACCAAGGGCTTTAATTGGCTTACAGTGATGTGATTTTTCAAATAAAGTCGATCGATCTGATAGAAATAATAGTTGGTTGCAGCCCTATCGTGGTAACAGTAAATTTGATTATATGGAATGCGGTAAAATGCTATATTTGGTCAACTGTTAATTTTTGAATTTTTATAGTGTTGCATTAATACTGTCAATTGTTGCTGTTGGCGTCCAGATTGCTGAGCTGAAGAGAGGAGCTGAAATCATCGTGTGCACACCGGGAAGAATGATTGACATGTTGGGGGCCAACAGCGGTGAGTTCATACGCCTCACTTCTCTATTCTGGTAGGATGTCAATGCAAATACGCATTTTTAAAGCCTTGTGAGCCTGTTGTTAATTACCTTGCATGGAATAAATGTTACAATATGATATGCATAATGAACGAAGTCAGTACCTCTTACTAAACTGTTGACATTATTTGAGCACCTTTGGGATCAGTCATATCTACAAGACAGTGGTGTGTTTCCTGAAGATCAGGGCAAATACAGGTAGGTGGACCTGGTGCTGCCTCCATGGTTCCTCAAACTCCAACAAGAGACAATCAAAATGTTTGATAAGTGTATTGTAACATGGGTGTATCAGGATCTGTAATTGTACTAAAACAGAGTAGCCTAAATGCTCAACCAGTGTTTTACAGTGTTGTGGTTTTGCTAAATATACTCTCCTTATAAATTCTGCCTAGAAGAGATAAAAGGCACACATTACCATCTAGATATTCAAAGTGCAGAGAGTGATTTTCCAGTTATTTTCACAGATCACACATTTGTAATATCTCATCTTTCTCCCTAATAATTTTTAATTTGGTGCTCATGTGGCTTCTGGGAATAAATATTGTTGCAGAGCCCTGTACTGTACTGAGCATTGGCATAAAAATGTGAGGAAATACTGAAAATGTGTTTAGAAATGTTGTTAAATTTGCGGACCCTTTCTTATTGTGCATGTAAATCTTTTATAAGCAGCTATTATAATACAAGGTTTTGTTTGTTTTTTTGTTGTTTCCACACATGCGAGGTAATCTGTAATATGTTTCCCTTGTAGGTGAAAAGTCGCTTGGTCAGATAATGCTTGATGGGGCTCCATCTCTTGTATTGTATCTTGAGGCTGTTTTGTGACTTTTACAGGTCCCTCATGCCCATGAGATGGTACGCAAGACCAGAGGCAACCAAAAACATTTAAAAGTAGAAATAAAATAAAACTCTGGCCACTTGAAACTAGTCCTCAGAAGATTGTGCTGATGTTAGGATGCCTTGTTTTGTTGTTAAGTAATAAGTAACCCCTGAAAAAGGTTCTCTCTGTGTGGTAGATTAGTTTAATGTTTTTTGAAGAAGGCAGGACTGACTTTTTTTCCTGAAGTTAACGGTTTTCCTCATGCTCCTCTCCCTTGGTGTGTAGGTCGAGTCACCAACCTGCGCAGAGCTACATATGTTGTGTTGGATGAAGCAGACAGGATGTTTGACATGGGCTTCGAGCCACAGGTGGGCCAGATTTATACGTTAGCGTACACGGTTACTCATACATGTTCTATGCCTAATCCCCCATTTGTCAACTCTGGATGTTTGGCAGCCCCAGAATGGAAGCAGGAACATTTCTGGGTTAAAACAGTTATCTTACACAGTTAGTAGCAACAAGATGTACTGTATAGTGGCACAAATACTCAAAACCAACACAATGCTGCACAGTTAAGCAGCAAAACTGAAGGTGAAAAAAAAATAAGCTCAAAAATGAGAATGAATTGACAAAATTCACTAACATCCGCGTGTCTTCTGGTTCGTCTACCAGGTGATGCGTATTGTGGACAATGTGCGTCCAGACCGTCAGACGGTCATGTTTTCGGCTACCTTCCCCAGAGCCATGGAGGCGCTGGCTCGTAGGATCCTGGCCAAGCCCATCGAGGTCCAGGTGGGAGGCCGCAGTGTCGTCTGCTCTGATGTGGAGCAACACGTGGTAAATCGTCTATGTTTCATCTCTAGCTTCTAGAAAAGTATTTATTTAAAGGGCACATTTGGTTTCTCTAGACTGTTGTGTGATAAAAGAGTATCAGCAAGAATGAAAGGAAAGGTGTTCAAGACGATGGTGAGACCAGCGATGCTGTACAGCTTAGAGACAGTGGCACTGAAGAAAAGACAAGAGGCAGAGCTGGAGGTGGCAGAGCTTAAGATGTTGAGGTTCTCTTTGGGAGTGACGAGGATGGACAGGATCAGGAACGAGTACATCACAGGGACAGCTCATGTTAGATGTTTCGGAGATAAAGTCAGAGAGGCCAGATTGAGGTGGTTTGGACACGTTCAGAGGAGAGACTGTGAATATATTGGTAGAAGGATGCTGAGGTTGGAGCTGCCAGGCAGGAGGTCTAGAGGAAGACCAAAGAGGAGATTTATGGATGTGGTGAGAGAGGACATGAAGTTAATTGGTGTGAGTGAAGAGGATGCAGAGGACAGGGTTAGATGGAGGCGCACGATTCGCTGTGGCGACCCCTGAAAGGGAGCAGCCGAAAGGAAAAGAAGATTTGGTTTCTCTAGACATACATCTAGATAGACTCCAGTGATATCTTACCAGTATTCTGCTTTAGTTTTTGTTATCATTTTTTTCAAATGCATATTAGTAACCCAATATGTATTTGTATTTGTTCCTGGAGCTGGTGATTGAGGAGGAAAAGAAGTTCCTGAAGCTGCTAGAGATTCTGGGTCACTACCAGGAGAAAGGCTCTGTCATCATCTTTGTGGACAAGCAGGAGCATGCAGACGGACTGCTAAAAGACTTGATGAAAGCCTCGTACCCTTGCATGTCCCTGCACGGAGGTAAGGGGTCACACTTGGGATGCACTGAGTCCAAATACCATAAACTACAGAAATGTCAACGTGAATATATTAACAAATGTATTCATCTCAATGTAAGGAATTGAGAATAACCTTTTTAAGACAATTGATTTCTGAGCTTACTGAGTTTAGTTGGATTACCATAAGAAGTATATGCTTGTGTTTAGAAACAACTTGCAGGGGAAAGAAATGTCACCAGATACACAGAGGATCCTACATTCAATATAAAAAGTAGCACAAAAAAACCCCAACAAGACACAGGGGTGATTTTGGAACTTTTAAAAACAATGCGACATCTTATTTGGACAAAAGTGTGGAAAACGTAAAATTAACATTGTGTGTTTTTGTTGGGGCCTGTAATGACCAAATCACTTGTAACCCAGGGTTTTGGAGAGCATTTTCTAAATTTCCTGCTCTGCAAACCGGAATATAAGATCAGCTATAATCAAGTATGACATTTTGCAACTTGTATTATATTAAATATATGTACACTACATATGGAATGAATACATTCACTATCAGAGGCTCTGACGCCTGCCTTTCCAGAACTCTGTAGACAGATGAAAGTAAAATAACCCATTTTGAGGAGCACTGAACATTGTTGACTGCTTTCTAGCATGGATATGTCTAGTATTTGGTCGTTCATATATTCCTTTCCTGCCGTCGTCCTTAGGAATCGACCAGTACGATAGGGACAGCATCATCAATGACTTCAAGAATGGAGCATGTCGTCTGATGGTGGCCACCTCTGTGGCAGCCAGAGGCCTGGACGTCAAGCAGCTGATCCTGGTGGTCAACTACAACTGTCCCAACCACTACGAGGACTACGTCCACAGAGCCGGACGCACAGGCCGAGCAGGCAACAAGGTCAGTTACTTAAAGCTGAATTTGCTTTGTGTTGAGTGTGTTTTCTGTGCTTATTTTTAATGTATGAAATGGACTGGTTAGCTCTCTGTAAATGGCTTTAATATCCTTTGGAAGTTTATATCTTTACACGTCTCTACATCTTGTTCCTTCTTCCAGGGCTACGCCTACACCTTCATCACAGAGGATCAGGTTCGCTATGCTGGTGATATCATCAAAGCCTTGGAGCTGTCCGGCTCTCCTGTCCCACCTGAACTGGAGCAGCTTTGGGCCTCCTTCAAAGACCAGCAGAAAGCGGTAAGATAAGAGACAGGGGATGTGAAACAGCCAAGAGTGTGTGCATAACAGCTATATTCAATCTTAAAGCTGCACTAGGCAGCAGGTAGTTGCAGTGGAGATAAATGTTTGAATTTCTGAAAGATTCCACAGATTTGTTGTGAACAGTTTTATGTAGGATTATATATTGTATTTTTGATTTTGGGGTGAACTTTCCCTTTAAGAAGATTTGCTAAGAACGATAATTAATATCTAAAATCAATCAGGATAAATATGATCAATCGGCTGTTGATCAAGTTGCAAGTAGACCCAATTAGGTAATGTAGAAATTTGTGAAAAAAGAAAATCTTGTACCGCTTTAAAAATGGTCTATGTTAGATTTAAATCAGCATTTTTCATCATCTTCCTCCTTTCTCACTTTTGCTCCCCTCCTTCCTTGTAGGAGGGTAAGACCATTAAGAGCAGCAGTGGCTTCTCAGGAAAAGGTTTCAAGTTTGACGAGACAGAACATGCTTTGGCCAATGAGAGAAAGAAGCTGCAGAAAGCTGCTCTTGGACTGCAGGACTCTGATGATGAGGACGGAGCCCTGGACGTGAGTAACGTCTAAATTTCATTGTTCTTTACATGATTTACAGTTTTCATTAAATTGACAACATGTTCATGGAACAAAATGAAGCCCAAAACTTTTCTCTGCATCATATTAAAGATTTATTAACTTTTTGGTAACTTAGGTGTGCCATCCTCCCAGTTAAAATTACAAAATCATACTAATTAGTCATGTCACCGTTCCAACCCTTCTTAATCATCTTCCCTACTTTACCCCCTCGTCAGATTGAGGAGCAAATCGAGAGCATGTTCAACTCCAAAAAGAGGGTGAAGGATCTGTCTGCATCCGGGGCGGCCACTGGTCCTGCAGGAGCAGGTTCTGCCACAGCAGCCGCCCCCGGAGGGCTGCCGGGCCTCGGACCCACTTCTGCTGGAAACATCCAGAAACTGGAGATGGCCAAGAGGCTGGCGCTCAAGATCAACGCTCAGAAGAACCTGGGCGCCGAGGCTCAGGTACGTTAAACAGAGATGGAATATATTAGTGCAGGTGTGTCTGTGTTCACTGCAAGATGTGGAAAGACTCAGGCATTTTTGTCATTTTAGCTCTTTTCTTTCATCATTTTCTGCTATTCATTTCATTATGTTTTTCTTGTTTGTTTTATGTTTCTGTGGTCAGTTTGTGATGTATTTCATGTGTTGTGTCTCAGGATTCTGTTTTCCCCACATGGACCAAAAAAAGTCAAACAGATTTTTCTCTTCCATGTACAGGATGTGATGCAGCAGGCCACCAACGCCATCCTGCGGGGTGGCACCATCATGACACCCTCAGTGTCAGCCAAGACGATTGCGGAGCAGCTGGCGGAGAAGATCAATGCCAAGCTGAACTACACCCCCGTGGAGAAGCTGGAGGAGGAGCGGCAGGCGGCTGAACAGGCCGAGACCATCAAGCGATACGAAGAGGAGCTGGAGATCAACGACTTCCCTCAGGTCAGCAGCACACAGTGTTGGGCTGCACTGAAATATTCAGCAGATTCCTGTTTTATTTTTGCTCCTTGTTTTTGGTTTTTCCTGTGGCGGGTGAGGCTCAGTGAGCACCACCAACTGTAGTTTTGCTCAGTGACATTCACCTTGTGCCCAGGAGCAACAGATAAGGGATGTAAATATAGACTCGAGGCATTTTTCTTTGAAAAATATTTAGTTTAAATCCAAAATTTTATTTTTGTGGCGAAATGGTTACAATAGTAATTTCCCCTGTCATGCAACACTATGGGGACATCAACTAAACTGAAGTTTTAATCATTTAATTATTCTAAAACTCTATCAAATGTAAATAACACATTTATTGTATAATTATAATGTTTTTATCTATGTAAAAATAGCTGTTATTAAAGGAAACGAAAAAAATGCTCAACATAAAAACTGATTGCAAAATTTTGATTTCAGGGGCTTTTTAATGTTAAAAGACTTAATTTGGTAACAAGTATTTATATATACAGACAGTATGTGTGTGTTTTTCCACGCTAAAGAATCAAGCATTTTTGAATTCTAAGAAACTGGTATCATCTTACTGTTTTCTTCATTGATGGGAACTCTAGCTCAAACAAATAGAGAATCAAGCAAAATGTCTTATAAAATGTTCCTTATTCTGTTCTTCCCCAGACGGCCAGGTGGAAGGTGACATCTAAAGAAGCTCTGCAGAGGATCGGTGAATACTCTGAAGCCGCCATCACCATCAGAGGAACCTATTTCCCTCCAGGCAAAGAGCCCAAGGAGGGAGAACGCAAGATCTACCTCGCTATTGAAAGTACGTGTCAGGGAAATTAGTTTTCAGTTTTAATTCTTTACACAATGTTTACTTAAAAAATGCAACTCCCACTCTTTCTTTTAGCATCCTTCTAACTACTTCTTGGCTCTGAATTTAACTCTGCTGCAGTTTCCTATTTTCTTGTGTTTGATAGAACTTTATATTCTGTACATTAATGTTGTGGTTTTCTTTCTAGGTGCAAATGAAATGGCTGTGCAGAAAGCCAAAACGGAGATTACACGGCTAATCAAGGAAGAGCTCATCAGATTAGTAAGTATCGTCTGCCTCTTGAAATCAGAACCTAATACCGAATATCCTGCTGATATCAGGCCACATAGGATTTTGTCTGGCACTAGATTTTTAGAGCAGGAAACATAAAGCATGGCAGTTTTGTTTTTTTCCGCAAATATCTATGAAATATGTCGCTTCTTATCTTAATTTCCCCCTTCTTTTTTTTCTTTACAGCAAAATTCCTACCAGCCGACAAGCAAAGGCCGGTACAAGGTGTTGTAGAGGAGGCAAGGCTCGCTGGAGGAGTTTTCATCTCTACAGTTTCATCAAAGTGGTTGAAGAATATTTGAGTCTATATTTTTAATAATGTCCCCCCCCTTCATTTATGTAAGTTTAGTGTGTGGTTTTTGTTTTAATTCCCCCCGCCCCTCAGTTTCTTCTGTTCTCCACTTGAGTGTCCAATGATTTTATACCAACACACCATAAATACCAAAATGTCTGATTCTGTGTTGACCTCTAGTGTCATTGAGCCATCACAATTGTACAATGAGCTATCTGTCTTTTAAATGTAAGACATATTTTCTTTAATGTGTTTTTTTTTCTTTTTTTTTTTGGGTCAGAGTTCATCCTTTTGTATGTACAAGCAACATACCAACAGTTGTCTTTATGAAGAGATGAAAGCTGTTTTGACTTTATTTCACAATAAAACGATGTGTTGCTAAGGAAATGAACTTGATTTGTCCAGCCGTTTGCATTAACAAATCTGGCAGATACTGTGTACCCTTACCAACTGTTTTAATTATTCAAAAGGCTTTTCGTTTGTATATTATTCATCAGTAGTGGTGTGCTGTTTGGTAAGCATTGAAACTGGATTGTGGCTCAATCTGAGGAGAATATAACATAAAAACAATAATAAAGCACGTTTTTGCAACTTTATTGCCGCTTGTTGGATGCAAATAAATCGTTTTCTGGATTTTAAAGTGAAAACAGCGTCCGGTTGTCAAAGTGGTTCAGGAGGGGAAGGAGGAAAAAGCTCTTCCCGTCCCCGTTTGGTGCTCTGCGCATGCGCAAACCGTGCTCCCGTCTTATTAATTTTTAATGGAAAATGGCTGCGTTTCTTATCCAAACCTCTGGAGCTACGAAATAAAAAAGAAACCCGTTCAGCTGAACCGTGTCGTCAGCGTTACCACCGAAACAACCAGATGCGGTGATCACACGCTAGCTAGCCGATGTCCTGTTGTGCGAACATATTTGGGAAAATGGGTCGACTCACGCTTTGAGGGATGAAAGATCATTTTTCTCCTTAACCCTTTCCGCTCCGAGATCTGCGAACAATCGAGGTACAGTAACCTTAGCGCTAATGTTGGTGGCGGGAGGGTGGCTTTCGATTCATTATGTGGCCTTAGGTGTGACGTTACGCAGTCAAATCGGATATCTGCGCACTTTCCTGCCCTTTTAGAGAAGATTTTAAACCCTTTTCATACTAAACCGTTACCCGGGGCCAGAGCGAGGCTAAACGCAGCCGTTTGGGTTGTAACGTGACGCGGGGACAAAGTGACACGGGGAGCAGGAGGGTTAGTCGTCTGTGCGCAAAGATGCTGAATCCGTGTGCACATTTTGTTTTGTTTTTTGTGAATGAATATTACTACAGACAGTGTGGTGTATGTGATAGTAAAGTCCCCACCTCCTTGCGTCCTCTGCAGAAGACAGAAATCTAAGCAGCAGCGGTCTGTTCCTTCCTGTCTCCCTTTTCAAGTAACGTTAGTTATGGACTCCTGTTAGCTGTGAGCATTGCATTGCTGGATTTAAAGGGCAGTTGTGTGTGTAAACGGTCAGAATGGTAACTAATTGTAATTTTAGGTTGTTGTGTAAGTGACGCTATTGAAAGAGAAAGTAGTCCTCTCATTGCCTCCTCCGCAAGGAGGTCAGAGGTCAGCTGCAGACCACCAGCAGGTAGGGATTCAGCATCTTGCTGAAAGGCACTTCAGCACCACTGTAATACGGTTTATGCTTGTTCTCAAAGTCTTTAACCCAGGTGCTTTGGAGGGGCTGTCTCCATAATCACCCTACATCGCATATTGGGATGGTGTATTCCAAATCTGAACTATTTCTTGGCCTACTTAAAACAAGGCCATTTGAACACTTTGACCTCTGACCTCTCTTTTTGTTTTTATTTTTAGCTTGTGAGGGGTTCGAATGTAAAACAAAGCAGTGAAAGAAAACAAAATGTATGGGTTTAGATACCCAAGTGCGGAAATACCGAGCATAACACAAGTTACAAGAATTAGATTCAGGATAGTTTTTGACTCATTCCTGACACCAAACTCTCCTGCGAGGCAGAGTGACGTTACGAAACCCCATTCAGATTAATAACCTTTTAATGACAAGCACTTGCTCGCTGGTAATAAGTTAAATGTGAATTCAAAGAAAGAAAGTTTGGATAAAAGAAAACACACCTTCAGTGTTACATTTTGAAAGTCTGATGGTGAAGTTTATATGTGTCCTGTCAGTTTGCTTACTGTACCGGTTTATTTGGAAAGTACCCAAATATTGTACAACAGCTACTCTCTATTCCTAAAACCTGTCTGACTGTTGGAAAATAGAAAATGTTGCTGGGAAGTCTAAATTGTGGGCTTTTCGCACTATACTTAAGCACTGAGATAAGACCATTAGTACACCAAACGTGTGTGTGCGTATATCCCCCCTGAGTGGGGAGCTCATTAAAATCAGGTTTGGAGCAGTGATTTGAACATCAGCTATTGTCTCATCCACCGAGTGGGGGACAGCCCCAGATGGTTCCAGTAGAAAAACTTAGAGAAACGGCTGTACGCTGCTCTTTATTGGAGGTGGTGGGAGTTAACCCGACGTGCGTTTGCCATACCAACCAGTTAGTCTTCATTCTTGAAGTCTTTTCTCTTGTAAAACTGAAAAATACAGTTTGAGAACAGACGTGGCGCTAGAAAACTTACTTAGACAAGCAACACAAAGGTGGGATTTATGCTCTATTCGAAGTTTTTGTTCTACAAGAGAAAAGACTTCGAGGATGAAGACTAACTGCTTGTTTTGGCAACAACAAAGAGCAGCGCGCAGCCTCTTCTCTAAGCTTTTCTATGGGGACCATCAGGGACTGTCTCCCATGCACTGGTCCCAGTTTCATCCCATTTTATTTTTACCTGACGTCTTACTACCCAGACAACAGCACTGACTCTACACAGAGATACCAGTTCGTGTTCTTTATTTGTCACGTGGCCAACAGTTACAGGGAAGCAGTCATTGGCAATGACATTCTTGTTCCCAGGTTCCCTCCAACTATGCTCATATGAAAATGTATACAGAAAATCAGACAATTATAATGAGAAAAAGAGAGTCTAAGACAACGACATGAATAGTGCAGAAGTTAAAATATACTACCGAGTTAGACTGGTGTACGCTAGTGATGAAATTGACAAACTGTAATTGTACTTTTATGTGTGTGATAATAACACGATTGCAACTTATTTCTGACCCCCAGCAGAAAATGATGCGCCAGGTGACAAGCAGTGACTTCTGCATGAATAGCAGGCCGTCATGCCTAGCAGAGGACAGCCACCATCCCGCCTCCCACTTTGAACTGTGCACCTCCCAGTCCAACAAGTTCTACCCTCCTCCCCCTCAGTCGGCTCTCCAGATGACGCTGGCCCCCATGGTCTTACCCGCCCAGAGCCATAAGCCCATGGTGTGCCAGAGACAGGAAGTGCTTGGGGGTGACCCCCGCTCGCCTGGAAAAATACCTGGCATTAAAAGCACTGATCAAGCGGCGGAGGACGGCAAGAAGAAGAACAAGGCTGTCGGGAAGACAGGCAGACGTGGGAGGCCTTTGGGAACCACCAAGCTAGCCGGATACAGAACCAGCACGGGGCGACCCCTCGGCACCACCAGAGCCGCTGGGTTCAAGACGAGCCCGGGAAGGCCGCTGGGTACAACCAGAGCGGCGGGGTACAAGGTCAGCCCCGGACGGCCTCCTGGCAGCATCAAGGGCCTCTCTCGCCTCAACAAACTGGCTTATGGCAGCACCTGTAGCGGGGCGGCTTTCCCCTATCCGCTACCACACAAGGAAATCCTCTGTGAACCTTCCTGCAAAGAGAAGACAGCGAATGAGTAAAGGCTGTACCACGTTTCCACTCACCCTCCATCAGTTGAATAAGAGACGCATGTGTACAGGTGTCCTGCGCGATACTGGGGGTGATTGTACTCTTTCCCAGTCTGCTGTGAGGCTGAGAGGAGGAGATTTTCTATTATTCGTGTCGGTGTCATCTGTGTGCCTGCCACCTCCATAGTGTGTGGAAGGTCTCACTACACATTGCTGTGTCTGTTTTTATTGGGAGAAACCATACCAGATGTTTATTGAGCAAGGGGGTTTTATCTTACTAACAACTGTGGTGGTAAGTCATGGCTTTATGTAACATTTTAACACAACTGAATGATCGAAGCATTCGTTTTAAAGAGAGGGACAAGTATCAACACTTTCTTTGCAACGGGATGGTTTTGTTGGAAAATGTGTTCTTTCATGTAAAAATCTAAATGCTATATGTAGCACCTTTTATGTGTCACATTTGTGAAATGGGAGGCGTCTCACTCTGGATTCAAACTATTTATTTTGAGTGTCTGCTTTTGAGAAGATTCAGAGGCACTTCACAGATAGATGTACAGATAATCCTCCAGGCTAACAGCACCCCGAAAGTAATCCAATTAATCCAACTCTTTCCGCTCGTCTCCAGAATCGACACTAAAAACACATGTCCATTCTCTAAATGTCACCTCACAAAATGTCCTCGTATTTTTTGCATGCAAATATCGTCAAAGCAATGGAGTCAACTTACAAATTGTTGTGAGAAATAACACTGTTATCCGAGTTCTTTTTCTTCTTTTTTACTAAAAGTATACAAATTAAAAATGCATAAACATTGCCAGCAACTCAGATCACCTCCTAAAATTCAAACATGTTTCTCTGTACAAAGGTTTCTCGAATCTTCTGTTTGGTCCATGTTCTGAAAAGCTTGTAATAATGATTAGCTTCCCTGCTAAAAGTTGGTTAATGTGGACCGTGGTTGCCTCCTTGTTTGCAGGAATGATTTCTCTACTCCAGTTTTTGTCAGCTTGCACAGGGCTGGGTGTCATTTCAAAAGTCCAAATACCTCAAAAGCATTAATGTTCCATTTTGCCTCAACGTGTAGCAGCTGAAGAAGACCTTTGCTGAAATTAAATGCAGTCTTAAAATAGCAACATTTCGATTTCGATCAGGAACTATCTGACCAAAGAAAAAGTAAACAAGAATCCGACCAAGCATTCATTTCCAACTTTTAATGCATATTTTGTTTGGTTCTCAAAAAGCATTGGATTTCGACGCTCAGCCTTCATCTTGTCATCCTAAAATGTCTATTGGCGTTATTTCTAAAGTTGATTTCGTGGCTATTATCAAATCTGACCACAATTTTAGATCTTTGTTTTTATTGTCTCAACCCCTACAACCAAATCTGGCCTAGTCAAGTCAGTTTTGTACTTGAGAGAGAGAGAGGGAGAGAGAGAGAGAGAGAGAGCATTGGTTTACTTCATAAGGGGCACCTTGTAACATTGTTTTGCCACGTGTGTTATCCATCAAAACCACTGGTTGCATTATTTGGTGTAAGCAAGGATACAGACTTAGTTAACAAGCAAAATCCAAGTACAAATAAAGAAATGTTCTGCTTTAATGTTACATTAGTCCCAAGACAATGAGCAGATTAATATTTAAATTATCCTCTTATCGGCAACATGAATGTGTTGCTCAATGTGGTGACTAGGATTGATATGGCAGTTAACATTGTAGTTATAAAACCTATTTACACTTCATGTGATATTTGTGTGACGGACAACTAAAGCCTCAAATATCTTATTAGTGTTTTTGCTCACAGAAAGGAAAAACAACATGTTTTGATTTGCATTTTAATGCCGAATCCTAAACAAATGAGACCATCAGTGAGAAGACTGTCAGCCACTGCTGCCCTCTGCTTTTGTGTTTTTACGCTGTGAGCCAGCAGGTTGTATTTGGTGGGAAATCTGCAGACAGGTGGCGCTGTTCATCCAGAGCAAACAGCCAACGCTGTAGGAGTCCTGTCAGATGCAGAGGGAAGCAGTGAACGGGCAATGGGAAACCCACTTCCATCGCCTTCATGGCCTTAAATAAATCTGGAGAGAAGAGAACAACTAATAAGCCACATTTCTAGAACCTTATGGAGCACTTACAACCACTATCACTGGTGCGAGACAGACTACAAATCATCTCAATCATGGTCGCAGTTGTTTACAATGATCACACTGAGGTGTAAGAATTCAAGAATTGTGTATGGATCTAAATCATAAAGTAATGGTATGGCTTATCAATCTTTTTAAGTTTAGATTTTCGCTCAAATCATGTTATGTTGCTATTTATTATGTTGTTTTAGGTGTTTTACCATCGCCCCCGCAGAACACTTCAACCTGACTGTTGGGGAAGCTGGTGTTTTTGTAAAATGCGGATGTAAAATACTTTAGTGCAAAGAGGCTTAAGACAGAAATGCAAACGATGCGGTAGTTTTATTTGTTTAATGTTTGTCCTTTCACAACATGCTTAATGTACCGTAAATACAGTCGATCACATGTAGTCAAAATATGATTTTGATCCATAATAACTGACTGTTTGGCTATGTGTCACTGTGTTGTATTCAAGTTTTTATTATTAGCAATTTAGATCTTAAAATTTTCCTTGATGAACGTTCAGTTTTTGGTCTTATTCACATTCAGGGATTTCAAATCCTGAGAGTGAAGAAATTGTATAGCTTCACTGAGTTGCTCTCTCATGGCAAAATTTTAAATTGTTCAATTTGGTGCAATAATCTGTTGTAAGTATTGTTCTGTGAAAACTTTGATACTATCACTTTTTATTATGGTTGTATTTTTATACTTGTGTACCAGGCCTTCTGTCACTTGTTCTGTTGATGTGTGTGGCGTTAACAGAGTTTGTTGAAATGTCACATACAAACATCCTTTTCACCCTCCTTTACCAAAGAATATGATGTTATCTGACTGTAGGCGTTTATGCTAGTTGAGTTTGAAAAAATATTCCAACATCTCACAAAATAACCTTAGCATGAAAGTTACTGTGTAAAATGTAAATGAAAAAGCACTTGGAGACCACTATCCCGTTAAAGATAGTATGATTGTTTGGATTAGTAGAAAACCTTTAAATCGTCGCATCTGAAGCGATTAAAATGTCAGTTTCTTGAATGCATTGTAAATTGCTATACATTGACAACGTAAACTTAGTTCCTTACATTTCATTGTATTTATAGCCATCTGTTATCCCATTTTGAAAGAAGTTCTCTTCTAATATATAATTCTTATGTAGCCATGTTTGATATTTGATAGAAGGCACTGACAGTTTGGATCGTAAGCCTCCAAGGAGGACATCGCAGAAGGGATAAGGTATAAATACAGAAGCGGATTATCTAAAATAGACTCAATAACGTGGTTAATTTATTCCTGTCATTTTTGGCTGCTTTATTTCAAGGTAAATCACAAGGCACAGGAATTGATAGTTTATGTTATAGTTGCTTTGTCCATTATTGTTTTTTGAGTGATTTTTTTTTTCTCTCTCTCACCATATTCAGCATTAAATCAACACATGGTCTGTTGTCTGTAGAGGATCATTTAAAAAAAAAAAATTACCTCACATTTTGAGTGTTTTTAAGAAGACGTGAAGCCCAGTTATTCCTAAAGTGTGATTGGCGAAGCCGGTGAAGCTTTGTATTAGTCCCATTTTATTCCTGCATGATTGTTGTGGAATGTTCAGAAGTTGTGTAATAAATCTGAAAGTAACACATTCTGCTGGAACATTGTGTTGAAATGTTTTCTTTTCGCAAACGAGTCAACATGTCTTAAAAACGTAAAAACATTTCAGGATTGTGCTTTTTCTGGCGGAAGTACCCGACACCTTCATCATAATGCGGCAGTTATTTGATGCCTTCATCAATCCCACCCGTGTGTTTGTCTGTTAGCTGAATATCTTGAAAAACGGATTGATTGGAGACAAAATGAGTAGAAAACCACAGATTTTTTGAGTGAAACTCTGACAGTGAAAGAAAGAATAGAATATAGATTGTTTCGTCGATTCTGTAGAGACTAGAAGTTTGCTGTTAAAATAGTGACAAGTCAACTATTCATTCATTGAATTGTAGGATTTTGAACATTGACTCTTCATAAATATTCTCTTGTAATTGTTACCATGTGAAGACATTTGAATTCCCTCTTAAACAGATGAATAGCTATTTTTCAAAAGGTTAAATTTAAAATTATATCAGCTACTGAAGAGTAGTTTTTCATGTACATTAAAAGAAAAAGTAATGTGATTTTGTAATATCATTACACCAGCAGCACACTGTGCAGTACAGACAGCAAAATGTGGAGTACTAAAAAGAAAATATTAAATATATATATATTTTATTTATTTATTTATTACCGGGACAGTGCATATTAATAAACATTTCTGTCAATATGGCAGAGTTAGCCAAAAGGCTATTTTTCACCTGCAGTCCCTAGACAGATGTCACCCTAAAAGAGAATAAAAAGTTACATGTTTACATAACAATATAACAATTACAATACAATTTAAAAAGGTACTAAGTAAAAATGAATAATAAAAACACATCAGACCAACAGCAAACAAACATCAGACAATGTTTATGGGGGTGAGTTTCCACTCAGTAGCAGCGAGAATAGAAAAAGCAGTTTGGCCAAATACACTTTTCCTAAGTGGAATAACACAATCTCCCCTTTCTGCACTTCTGGTTCTGCTATAAAAAGCCGTTCGGATGTTGACAAACTGGCAGAGAGGAGGTGATGATAGACCATGAATAATTTTATAGAAAAGACATAGATTTGCAAATGGTACCCTGTTTTCCCAACTGAGTAATGTGTGTCTTTGTAGTATTGGACAATGGTGAAAAGTGCATGGTTTCTTATCCAATATTTTTACAGTTCGTTTGTGAAGTGATTGCAGAGGTTTCAGAGATGTGACACTAGCTTGTGACCAAATTGGTAAACAGTAAATCATATGTGAGAAGATCATAGAGTGTGTGTACATTTTTGCTGCCTGTGTGAAATTTTGAATGTGGCTAAAGTTATTGAGGTTGAATTTGATTTGATTACAGACCCTTTTTACATGTGATTTAAAGGACATGCAAATCATGCAAATTATGTTCATGAAGATATGATACAACTAAAATGGGGCGGCTGTGGCTTGGTGGCAGAACGGTCGCCTGCCAATCGGAAGGTCGGCGGTTCGATCCCCCAGCCATGCGTCGAAGAATCCTTGAGCAAGATACTGAACCCCATAATGCTCCCGAAGCTGCGCCTTCGGTTTCTGAATGTTCCATGTAAGTCGCTTTGGATAAAAGCGTCTGCTAAATGACTAAATGTAAATGTAAAATGAACTTTTTTAAACTTTATATAACATTGGCAGATGCTTAAAAATCCCAATCCAGGTAAACTTATAAATGTTTGCATACATGTTTCTGACATAAATAAGCTAATGTATATAATAACAAAATTCAATTTAAAGTAGTAGCAAAAACAGATTCTTCATCTCACGTTTTGCATATGTGATAATTTCCATGCACAATATAGAATGAAAATGTTTAGTAAGTACAACATAAGAATCACATTTCAACAAACATAGTAGTTTAATCCCTATGTAGCAAATAATAAGTCTTTTTCTTTTTCATATCACCATTTTATTGAATATAATCCAAGAAGAAACATCACTTTCCCACCCACTATGTTTGATCTCTGCAGTGCAGACACACCTCACCTTTACTGTACAGCACCACAGATGAATCACTCTTTAAACTCACATCTACGTGAGCTCACACAACTCAGCGGTGTCTCCACCAGTTCTTGGTAGCCAAAATCCAGGATAGAGAGGCTGAGTGAACGTGGTCTGGACTCTGTGGAGGAGAGTCATGGTTTCAGAGACGCTGTAGTACGACAAAGTACCTGCCCTATGATCCAGGTAAACTCCTATTCTGGAGGACTGAGGGCCTGAGATGGAAGTCAAAATACTGTTATTACTGAATTTATAACTACTACTGTAACATTGTAAAGACCAGGATTTGTCATTATATCCAAATCCACATTGATCTCTGGTCCCTGTTCTGCTAATATCCTTGTATGCAACTGCTATATAAACGCTCCCACTCCACTTCACCTCCCAGTAGCAACGTCCAGTCAGACCCTTTCTACTCAGGACCTGCCACCGTTCAAGAAATCTGTCTGGGTGTCCCAAATATAACTGGTCAACTTCCATTAATGTTGCTTTTCTGTTCCTGTCACACAGGGACAAACGTCTGTGTGCTGTATTTGGATCCAGTGTGATTTGACGAGAATATTTCAAAAATTCTGCTCTGGTTCTGGGCTCTGCTTGAGGCGGTAACACATCCACCTCGGTCACTGCCAGAGAGATCTTTGCCCACTCCTCACTCAGAACAGCCTGCAGTTTATCTCTGGCCTCTGACACAGCCGCTGTCACGTCCTCAAAAGAGCACAGAGGATGGATATCAATGCTGGGCGAGTCTTTAGATTCACTCAGACGTGAAAGGGAGTGGTAGTTGTTTAGGAAATGGAGGTGATCCTCTGTGCGTGAGAGCTCCTCCAGCTCAGTGTCTTTCCGCCGCAGCTCAGTGATCTCCTGCTGCAGCTTCTCCTCAAGCTCTTTAGCTCGACTCACTTGGGTTTTCTGCTGGGATCTGATGTGCTGCTTCACTTCAGAGCTTCTTTTCTCAATGAGACGGATCAGCTCAGTGAAGATCTTCTCGCTGTCCCTCACAGCTTCATCGGCAGAAACACTGATAGCCTCCACCATCTGCTGAAGCCCCATGACGTCGTTCTCTCTGTCCTGGACTCTCTGTTGGATCGTTTGCTGACTCACCCCGAGCTCCGTCTGCCTCTCAGCCCTTTCTGCTGCAGCAGAGACAGTGTCGTGGCCTTTATGATCATCCATGGAGCAGAGGTAACAGATGCACTGCTGATCAGTGCGGCAGAAGATCTTCATCACCTCGTCATGGCGAGAGCAGACGTTCTCCTGAAGCTTTAAAGTGGCTTCAACCAGCTTGTGTTTCTTCAACGGAGGTACATCATAGTGAGGCTGGAGGTGTTTCTCGCAGTAAGAGGCCATACACACCAGACAGGACTTGAAGGCTTTCAGTTTCATCCCAGAGCAGAAGTCACAGGCCACGTCTCCAGGTCCCGCATAGGAATGATCAGGCGAAGCAGCTTGAAGTCCTACTTTCTTCAGTTCCTCCACTAACTCTGCTAACATGGTACTTTTCACCAGGACAGGCCTCGGTGTGAAGCTCTGCCTGCACTGAGGGCAGCTGTGTGTTCTCTTCTTCCCATCCTCCTCATCCCAGCAGTCTTTAATACAGCTCATGCAGTAGCTGTGCCCACAGGGAATAGTCACCGGATCCTTTAGAAGATCCAGACAGACTGAACAGCTCAGTTTTTCTTGATCCAGCTGAATCACTTGCTGTGCCATTTCTCCTCTAAGACTGTCAGTGAATGTAAGTTTTACTTTCTGTTTCCAGATAAAAGCTGTGCTCATTTCCGGGATGTTTGTTCACTGATCTGCAGTGTGCGGGCTTTTCAGCTCTTGCATTTCGTCACATGGTGTTTGCGGCCATCTTTAAACGGGCAGATCTGTGAAAGGGGAGGGACCGTCAAACATCTGAGCTGAATAGACTCAGAGAGTTTCTTAGAGCAGGAGGGGCCTAGCCTAGCCAGTCAATACAGTCTGTGCGGAGGTTATAAAGTTGTTCTTTATTCTGGGAAGAAGAGCATTTTGAGAGTGGCAGTGTGGCTCCAGCCCTCAGTTATGGTCTACCTTTCAGATAACTACACAATTAAAAATTAATACTTACTCTGGGAACCACTGTTCCCAGTGCAACTATACTACTACTACTACTACTACTAATAATAATAATAATAATAACACTTGTAAACTTTTCTTATATAGCATTTCTTTATATACCAAATGTGTCTCAAAGTGATTTACAGCTTTACTGTAGTTGTCTTTCTTAGTGTTTTGGTAAGATGAGCAGCAGTTTTGGATCTAAGGGTTCTATCAGGGCCACATCTTTGACACAGGGTTGAAATGAAATGGATTTCCTTCATCCCTTTTTCTGTATAAAGAAATGACAATCATATTTCAAGTAATTTTTGTTGTTGCTTTATTACAGAGAAACAGGTAGCAAATATCCATGTAATTCCTCGAAAACAAAACAAACACAGCGCCAGATTGCACTATAAAGTAAATTCTGGGGCATCTTCAATCACCGACCACCGTGTGCCGCTTCGCTTACAGGTGCGTTTACTCTCGTTTGGTGGGCGTGTCGGAGGTGTTACACAATCAGCAGCGACGTCAACAAACACCGCCTGCGAACGCAACACGTTAGAAAACGTTTCGTCGCGGCTGAACGCGCCCCTGGCCTTTCCGGATGTCGGCCGAATGTCCGGAAGCAGAATTCCGTGGTGTAGCAGCTATTTTCTTCCGCCGTTGCTCCAAACATTCTTTCCTACGAGCCGAACCCCATCGCCTCACATCTCAACATGTAGTGATAACGTTCCATAATTTGTATCCAGCTAAATTAGGAAAATATGACGGGGATTTCCAACAAACATCACAGCTCGTATGTTTTATTATTTTTGTTGTGTCATACTTGTGTTTCGAGGTTTCCGCCTGTGACCGCGCAAGGTAAGAGACTGACAGCAGCTTGTTAGCTAGACAGTGCTAACAAAACACTGCGAACTGACCGTTAACGTTCGTGTCAATTCACAGCTAAGTTAACTGCTCGTCATACTAACTGCTCATTGCCTTTAATGTCAAGAAGCTAGTTGTGTCAATGTGGTGTTCACGGGTTAAAAAGGTGTCAATTTAACCAAACGGACAAGGTCCCTTGCTTCAAACGAGTTGCGATTATTGTAAAATGTTGTTGTAACTTACACTCCTAAACAAACGCTTATACATAACGTTGCCGTATAATTTGACATAGGATTTTAGTTGAAAACCTAGTGATGCACTCACAGTAAATAACGGTTAATGTAAAAATACTTGCAAGGAAGAGCAAGAAGTTAGTTTAGGAAATGTTATGACTTTTTAATTTTATTGGACAGAACATAGCTAGAGCTAACACTACTTCATGTTAAAAACACGTCTTAAACAACAAAAACTAAACACTGTAACCTTCATGATGGTAGAATTTGCTGCAGGACTTTTGAATTAGACTGCATTAGTTTTAGCTAGGTGTCCGTTTTTAACTGGCAACTGAATATATGACTTATTGACCTGTTCTAGCCTGGATCACTGAACAAATCCGAGATACAGGTTGGGATTTAGAGGTCTGGAACCAGGCTAGACCTTTTCAGTGCACCTCCCTGTCCAAAAACATCACTTACTCAGCAATGTTCATGGGAGGTAATTGTCTGCATATGGCAAAGTAAAAGAGAGCTGAAATAAGAGATAATCGTCTGAGAAACTGCCAAAAAACGTATCTTTATCAGAGTGGCTTAGACAAGCAAAAGGAAAACAGGAAGGACAGCCCGAGAGAAATGTCTTGAGTGTGGTAATTGACTTTTTTGGTTTTTTTTCAGAGAATGAAGAGTCGCTGGAGCTCATGCTGTCAGAGGATGCAGTGTCCGATCTGGAGAACAGCCCCAAGTTTGTGGAGTCAGAAGACCTGGACTCTCTGCCGAAGAGGCAGTTCAAGACAGCTGAGATCGCAGATGCAGTGATGGGCACTGAAGCCCCGATCGATCCATCTGACATCGAGTCCCTCTTCCCCAAAAATGTGAAAGACTTCCAGTCAGGCTTCTCCCCGCCTTGTGATGAGAACAGTGCCCAGTGTGGTTCACCTGCTCTGGCTGCTAAAGGAGCGTCTCTGGAGATGAGCTCTGAAGCATCACCGCAGGTTACTGACCAGAAGCACTATGACATGAACACAAGTTGTTGTAAATTGCAGCTTAAATAGTAGAGACTGTAGAGGTGCGGTATGAACACCTGCCTCCAGGGAAACCTTGGTAAAATTTGGCTTGTAACTCCATATTATTTAACACTTTGGCTAAAGAATTATTGATACAACTACTGATCACTGGGGGGAAAAAACAGATAACAAACAGCCTGATTTAAAATGTGAGGATTTGCTGCTTTTCTTTGTCTTTTGTGACAGTAAATTGAATATATTCGGTTCTTTGACTTCTAGTTGGGCAAAACAAGACCTTTTGAAGACGACATCATGGTCATTAGGAAATGTCATAGGCATTTTTTTTTAGTATTTTCTTACATGTTATGTACCAAACGACTAATCAATTAATTGAAAAAATAATCAGTAGATTAATAAGTAATGGAAATATATTTGTTGTAGCCCGAGTTTAGATTATATTTTTTGAAACCTGATTTTATAGAAGCATGCCTGAGCTAATATCAGTTAAAATAAACCCAATGATGCCTGCAGCAGTAGTACCGAAGTTGACTTCTCCATGGATGTTTTCCTCCAGGTCACTCTTGACATAGTGCATGCGGACATCACGCCAACTGAGGAGCAGAATGCCACGGAGGCCACCAAGACGTACAAGGTGAACTGTGATAAGAGGAACATCACAGGAATGGACAATTTCACTGTGCAGGTCCTCAACGCTTCACAGGTATTCATGCTGCCCTCTGAGGCTCAGTGGTTGAGGAGTGCCATCAGCACTGTTAACATCTGAATCCTATTTCCTGAATTCTTTCTTACATTTCAGACAAGTTAGTGCTTAGAACCTTTTTAAATTGGCTGTCATTCATCCATAATATTGACAGCCTATTATAAGAAGTAAAAATAAAGTTGTGTATTGTTGTGTAAACCCTAGTAAAAATCTAATTGCCTCATTTCAATAGACCCAAGATTGTAGGTGTTAAGATAATAATGGCCAGTCTACTTTTTACTTCCTAAAAGGCTTACCTGTTGATCAAATTGAATGGAAACCTGTTAGTAAGTGTTTGATATGCATTTGACAAGACACACAAACTGCTAAAAATAATTAAGGGAACACTTAAATCACACATTCTGCTCTCGATATTCAAGTTCAAAATCTTTACTGTACATTTTGTAATGCGTTGAGAACTAAATGACGTAACCATGGTCAATGGAAACCAAAATCACCAACCGAGTTAGGCCTGGATTCAAAATCACACTGAAAAATCAAATCAAACAATTGAAATCACAGGCATGAATTTCATCACGGCAACACTTATTGTGAGTCAGTAGTGTGTATGGCCCCCACGTGCCTGTATGGACTACCTGTGCAACCTGAATGGGCTGTAGGTACCGCCTCATGCTACCAGTAGTGACACAAGCAAAATGAAAAACTAGAGAAGACTCAGTCAGGGAGGATAAGGAGAGAGCAATTGTCTGTGGCCACCACCTCAAAAACCATTCCCATTTTGGGCTGTTGCCTTTCCAGTGCAGCTGTTGTCACTTTAATTTGCACCAAAACAGGTGAAATTGATTCAAAATTGCTTATGCTTCCTAACTGGACAGATTGATATCCCTGACGTTTAATTGACTTGGTGTTCTACTGTGATGATTTAGTGCTCCCTTCATTTTTTTTATAGAAGTGTACTTTAGCGGGCAAGAAAAACTGTCTCAGCAGAGATAATTGTATCCCTTGTCAAGCTCTATATTGATACTAACAAACCAGAGTTTGAAAACTCAATTTGCTCTGGGAAAAGGGCACAATATGCTGTTTTCCCTTTAGGTAATTGTGGTTAAAATGAATCCAGGGTTTATTATACTTGTATTTGTGTTTCATATCATCTTTACTTAAAACCTACTGTAGGAGTGCAACAGAATTTGTAGTCTAGACATGATCCGACTATGCTGATAATTCCCATGAAACTCAGTCAGTCTGTTTTTTTTTTTTATTTCTCAAATAAACTGCCAGCGGAGAGGAGTCCATCCCTCAGTCTTTGTCTTTGTTCCTCATTTCTCTCAGGACCTGATGGAGTTCCTGAATGCTAACAGCACAGAGTGCTCTGTGGTGCTGTTCTTCACTGCCTGGTGCCAGTTCTCAGCCAGCCTGGCACCTCACTTCAACGCCCTGCCCCGAGTCTTTCCCACTATGCACTTCCTGGCACTGGACGCCTCGCAGCACAGCAGGTGAATAGTAATTTTTTTCCTGGTATTAATGTGTATCATCCCTCCCTCTGTGAAAGCCCACTTTAAAGGGGCATTAAGGGATTTCTGATTTTTCTTACCTTTTGTGGTCTGTGGCTCAGGTAACATCAGCCTGTATCTGGTAGAATAACTATGTAACTCAGTTTTACTAGCAGCTAGTAGACTTGCTAATTAGATTAGGGATCCATCGAAAAGGTTCCCCAGTGTTGAGAAATTGAAAGTGTGTGTGCATGTGAGAAAAAAATACAAACTGTAAAATGATTAATAATCGTTAATAATCTTACTTAAAGCAACTTTATGTTAACTTAGACCAGTGGTTCCCAACCTTTTTTGGCTTGCGACCCCCTAAAATAAAGCAATGTCAAACTAATGACAACAAAGGTAACTGTGCATTGAGATACTAGGAAAATCCAAACTTTGTAAAGTTTAAAATGTTCTGTTTTTGTTGAGCCTGTGACACATGTTTTGATTCCATTTTCTGATAATATTTATTTAGTGGTGGTGTGTTGGATTGTGTTATACTGAGAGATATTCGTAATATTCTCTTCCCCTCGTGTATGTTAAAAAAACAAACAATCGAAACACCAACAACGTCGTCTTTTTTTTAAAATTCTTGCGTCCATCTTCCACCAGCCTCTCCACGAGGTTTGGGACCGTGGCAGTGCCCAACATCCTGCTGTTCCAGGGGGCCAAGCCCATGGCTCGCTTCAACCACACTGACAGAACGCTGGAGACACTCACCTCCTTCATCGCTAACCAGACAGGTACAAACTGAGTAAAAGCAGTCCAAAACCATGGCTTTTTTATGTCTAAAACTGCACCAGGAAAGATTCTTAAGGATGTAAGAAATTCGTTCATTTGTCGATTGATGGCAAGTTCAGCTTTCTCTGGATTCCTCGCTCTCTGCGCGTGTGGTCACTTCCACCTAGTGACCACACTTGTGATATAGTAACAACTTTTAGAGTAAGGTTAAATGACTATTTCTCTGTATACCGGCTTTGCTTCTGTTGCTGGGAAACGCTATGTGCAGTAAACTTAAACATTTTGTGGGTGCTGAATAAATGAAGAAAGAGCAGGAAGTTTCTTCGTGGATCCGATGTCATTCAAATTGATGTCTCTATTTAATTTGCCATGTTTGCAAAGGTTGACTTAAGTACTACACCACCAGAATGTCCGACACCTGACTTCTCACAATCCCCCACAAAATTCAGTGGGCATTAACCTGAAGATGAACCAAAATCTTGGAGTTAATTAATTATTATCAAGTGTTGTTTTTGTCTGGGGCTCTGGGCTGGCCCCCCAGATGGTTTCTGGGACAGGAAAAAATCGATTCCTTCTGTGCAAACTAAATGCCATTAGTATAATTAGTTTTTGCATGTGTCATACCAAACAGTTTCCAGCCTGTAGGCTTTGTCTGACATGACAAATGAAACCTCTCTACGTATAAGACTGCTGTATCTTCTGATAAACTGTTTGTGTTCCAGGGTTTGAAACCATCCCGGACAGAAACGTGATGGACGCAGACCGTCTCGGCCCCCTCGCCAGCGTCCCGGTGAAGAGCATCGACTGGCTGCTGGTCTTCTCTGTCCTCTTCATCACAGGCTTCACTACGTACGCCATCCTGCGGACAGAGAGCATCCGCTGGCTCATACCGGGACAGGATCACGAGCATCAGGACTGAAAACACACGCAGACTGCAAGCCATTGGATGTAAACAATTATTTGGTCAACGATTTAGTTTGTTAAAATTAACACTTGCTGATTTGCTTAGGTTTCAAGTGTTTGATGAGCAAAATAATGTATGTGAGTTATTGTGATATATATATATAATAAAGAATGTAATGATTTGTAGCTGTGAACATTTCAGAGAAGTCAAAGCTTTGGGATTGTTATTCTGTTTTCTGTGTAGTTTCTTGTCTATGCTTTTTATTAGATATTCCCTTTCAGCCACAATCCTTAAGTACTAAGTACAAAAAAAGTTGACTTTCTTAAGGTGGAGTGTAGGCCTCAAGACGTTTTCCACCTCTTTAAGCTGACAAATGGTATACTTCAGATGAATCATATTATATAAAACAAAGGTTTTCAGTAGGAATATATGAAATATTATTAATTTCTTTGTCATGATCACTGACTGGGAGGATCTGGGCTGCAAGACCTCTATATCACTAGATGAGAACACTTGGGAGTAGTCACAGTACTCTCCATTAAGTCACAATAGTTTGGCATAACCAGACTCCCATTGGAAAAATGTGGGATTTTAATCAGGCAGTAAGCAGAACCGCTATGGTAAAGTGTGAGAGGACACGCAGAGAGCAGAAGAGGTGTTGGTGGGGAAGGAGGACAGCTGAACTGACAAAGCGCTGGTTATGTCTGGGTTAATGTTTAGCCTGAGGACGAGCGGCTCATGGCCCTGCAACCGCCTGTTCAGGCTGAGCAGTCTGCTGCTGCCGCCTCCGCTGTCCAGGAGCAACTCGTCTAAAATGGTGAGTGCTGCAGTGACAGCCAGTCTTTTAGCATTAGCATTTACAACCATCTTATCTACGTACTTCACACAAGGCTGGAGTTATGTACACGTGGGCGTAATGTAATCTCACGAGATAAGCAAGAACTGTACATTCCTGTGGGCTTTGAAATAGCAAGTGCCGAGATTCCCATGGAAGCCGCGCCGTTGTTTGTCGCATGACAAAAACGTAACGCCAAATTATTCGAAACACCGAATTAAATGTCTACAGGAAAACCTGTAAAATGACACGCGTATTAAGCAGTTTGTGGCATTTTTGAATAGCCTCGGATCTATCCTTCAATTCGGCGTAAGTAGTTCGATGGATATAACTCACCAGACAATGTTAACTTGAAGTTTCTACTTTGAATTAACGTTAAGTCGTCCTCTTTCCTCCCCGAACGTTTAACGTTAACGTTACTTGGCTAACGTTGCTGTTTATTTCAATTTTGTGAGCTTTTGCGATGTCACAACGTTGAAGATTTTGAAATGAAGTTCTGCTGTGTGGATTGTTGAGGGGCCGAATTCAAGAGTGGCTTGTAACAAGTCAGTCGAGGGTTAAAATCATAATGAGTGTGAGTTTGCAAATATGTAAGCCAATATTAAACAGATTCAGAATTATTAATGAGGCTTGATGTGGTTTTTAAAATGTACAGATAGAGAATTCATGCGCAGTAATCATACAGTTACATTTGAAAATTACAGTAATATGAATATAACTTTAATCTCTTTGTGGCCATTGGCTGTTTGGTTACTAATTAGCCAGCGTTAGGACTCCTTATTGACGCAAGGCTGCCACCTTGTGGACGCAGCACTAACAGCACTCAGCTAAAATAAAAGTCACATCTGAATATATGAAACACATCTTAACTTTACTTAAAACCTGTCGTTTCCCAGTGGCAGTAAAGGCTGAATCAGCACGTGTGGATTAAAGGCATTATGGAAGAAATAGAAAAAGTGAACTCCAAGAACTTTGTCGGTTAAAATGTCAGCTTTAGAGATGTGAAATATTTTAAGACTGAAACGAACACAACAGTGTGTTCACATTTAATCCGTTTTATAGAGCACAACTCAGCAGATTGAGAATAAACACAGTGTTTATTCCAATGCAAAAAATACAACAAGAACAACAAAATGATGTACACGAGTTTGTGTGTGTGTGTTTGTCTCCAGTCGTCAGACTCCAACTGGCTCTCCCCTGCAGAACGGGATCAGCTGGTGATGGAGCTCAGGGCCACAGGCTGGGTGGAGGTGGACGACCGCGATGCCATCTTCAAAGAGCTTCATTTTAAAACCTTTAATCAGGTGTGTGTGTATTTATGTAGATGTTCTTCTGTCATGTTGACTTGTTGAGTTAAGAACATTTTTGTAACGGGAGCTTGTTTTGTCACTTGCTTTGGTTTAGTTTAGGGTCCAGACTTGGGTTTACGGCTAAGATTACATTTGGGCAAGGCTGACAGTTAAGTCAGTGCAGTCAGGTATGTACTGTATGATCAGGTACAGATAGGTGTATCTGATTTCCTGTTCCCTGTCATGCGTGTGCATGCGTTCACTGCAAGGCTACAAGAGCATAGTCTATTAGCATCATTTTGATTCAACTGCTATGTAGATAAAAGGGAAATAGTGATGACTTCAAACAGACATGCACAGAGATGAACACGCTGCAGGGCTGATAGAGTTGGTTGTAAGTAGCTAAAAGTAAAATAAATGAGTTCCTCCAATCATTGAGATTAACACTCATGACTAGTCACTGGGATCCTAATATCAGCATCACTGTGCAGCTGGTTAGAGTGTGTAAATGGGTTTTACTGAATTTATCATGAAAGAACACACTCACACACACACACACAGGCAGCTGACATCCGCTTCAGTCTTTGTAGTATTTTGTTCCAGACGGCCGGTAGAGTCTTAGATGAAACTCTCATTTATTTATTTATTTTTTTAGTTTTTGTAGAACTCTGTCGGCCTCTGTGTGTTCCGCTGTGGTCTTCAGGGGGCTGTTGTAAGCTGGCTAGAGGTTTGTTTGATGGGGATCAGGACGCAGACCGCCAGATGCACGGCCATCTCGCTAACCATCGGAAACACCAATTCATCTGTGTTTATACGCTGATTGGTTGCAGGTGTAGCAGGGGGCAGGTTCCTCTCTGCTTTCACTATTTCCGTTTGGTTCGTGGATTTTATTTGTTCCTACGTGCAAAGAAAACAACACTGATGACTATTGAAAGGTTGTTAGGTGCTTATGAGAGAAGCCATTATTCCTACCTATTGTCTGTGTTGATCACTGATCAATGGGGCGAGCATGGGGCTCTAACTAAGATGGAGCATGCTGAGCAGCTCACATGACAATGGTGATTTTGAAAGCTGTAATAAAGTCGTGTTACTGGATCTTAAGCTTTTTTGTTTCTATAAGAAATAATAGTCAAGTAGTTTATTTGAAGTAGTGCTCATTTAAAGCACTTTAAAAACAAGTTTCCTTTAAAATGTTTCAATACTGGTGCCAATAAAAAACAGAAATTACAGTTCTAATACCAAAATGATAGTTTTTTCTAGTCCCTTACTATGAGGAATATTAACCGTTTTTTCTACAATGAATTAATGTCAATGTCATACCATAAAATAAATAAACACAAATAAAATGTCAGTAGTTGACACAAATTTCCAAAGAAACAAAAATTATTGCACATACTGTGCATGCTCCTAAATAAAATATATGACCAGAAAACCTAATTTATACAAATCACAGAATAGTGACATATAATACCAAAGCTACCTGTATAACACGTTTATTCTCTGTGTCCATGCACTGACCAAATAATCTCACTGTGTGACTGTCCCGATCTTTTTTTAATTCCACTGAGTTACAGGTTTCCCAGACCACGATACAAACATTATCCCTGTTTTTTCACTTCACACAACATGCCTAACTTCTCAGTGCGTCAGTGTTTAACATTGTCTCAATAAAAGCTGCTAGGCAGCAACTTTACCCAAATAAAATACAGCCCAAACCAAACAAAGTTATAATTTATATCAGCAAATGTTTGGTCAGAGAATAACTAAACCATACTGTGAATCTAAACAAGCATTGAATGCCAAATTTCCGAACTTGACAGCTTTCAACACATATTGGTCAGTACTCAGCAAGTTGTGGCTCCGATACCCAGCACCAATCACAGCAGGACAGTTCAGGGGATGTCAGACACTTTGGCACTTCATGTTGCTGAGGTCGGCACCCCATGTAATTTGGACCTTTTGGCATAAGAGCTATATGCATCCTTTGCGTATTATTAATAACAAAATATACATTATACAAGAGAAAATATACAAAAAAAACTGTCCCTGAGTGATTTTAATTGAAAACAACGTGAAAAAATAAAAAAATACATGTGTGTATACAATATGTGTGTGTAAATATTGTTTATATACGTGTGTGTGTGTGTGTGTGTGTGTATGTATAGTAGTATTTTTGTAAAATATTCTAAACTCAAGGTTCACTTTCTAGCTTTTCTGGACCTTTCAGCTGTGTCCCTCAGAACTCTTTAGCAAATGGAACTTGCTCAGGTGTGACCCTTGTTGGCCATGTGATAACAAGTGGTCATATGTATAAGTCCTTGAACAGAAACAGGTGCTTTGATCTTCCCTTCACGTATTGCCAATTTTTAAAGCCATGGGATATGATTGAAAGCTCCAGAAAAAAGCTAGTAAGTGTACCGTGAGATTAGTATATTTTATCACACATAGGTGTTCCCACAGATGTGTATTTGTAGTGCGTTTTTGTTGTGAAAAGGATCTTCCTGAGTACATTCTTCAGGATCTACCTCTTCTGTGTAATAAACCTGCCTCAAGTAGTACAGCAAACAACATGAAGTGTTTATTTTAACATGCTTGTTGTACCAGACAGGTGGGGTTTATGACATCACCATTAGTCACTTGATATCAGAAAACTTGCCACAGAAAAAAACCCCAAACTTTTTTGACGAGTTTCCAGTGACTGTCTCAACAATATCACACTTATTGTGACCTACCTGGCAGTTCATATCAGTTCTGCTACTTCTGGGGGTAAAAGAAACACTAAAATGTACATAAATATTTCTTTGGCACAGCATTGGTAGGCAGCTTTCTACTTTGCCTCACTCATGTATTGGGCGAAGCACAATTGCAACATCTCAAGGCTACTTAGCGGACTTCCTCTAATCCTGTCGTTAGTTGTTTTAGCCCCTAAAATAGTCTGTTTTTACACTTCCCCGTGTTTGAAGTCAGGGGGCGAGCGCTGACCTCCCCCATCTGCTCCTCCTGGCTCTAAAGCCTCTCCTCTTACCCCGACGCGTCAGGCTGCATTACCCTGAGACACGCCAGGCAGCCAGTTGGCAGCAATTGGGGTTTCGATCAGAATGATTTCTTTCACAAACAATCAAATTGGTTAAAATGTTTCATCTGGTTCACAAACCACTAACAACCCCATCATTCCTTCTGGTAGATGTGCATTGCTTTTTTGCTTTTTTCTTCCTCGTTGCCACCCGCCTTTCCTCGTCTCTGTCGCTCTTGTCTTTGTCTGTCTCTCATTCCTATTCTGTGCCCCATGTTATTGGGGAACGAGCTCATGTTGTTCCAATTTTGCATGTTGGCAACTCTCGCCGTCTGTCTCTCTGTCCTTCTTCTTCACCCTCTTTTATTCTCTCTCCAGCCACCCCACAAATTCTCCAATGCATTGTCACAAACTCTCTGGCTCCTTTTTCATGGCCGTTCTTAAAGGGCTTTTACCAGAGGGGAATGGAGATGAGGAGCGACATGCTGGCTGATTTCCATTCGCCACTTATCTGCGAGCGATGGGCTTGAGGAAATCAGATCCCCGCGAGTTTATAATGAGAATAACAAATCCCCCCTTTGTGGGTTGAAGCACTTGCTCTTGTGGTCTCCAGGGGGCGGTAGAGGTGTGTGTATGACTGTGCGAGTCCACAGTGGCAGCCTGTTGAAGTGGAGCTGAATACATGAGGCACAGAGCCACTCATAGCTGCAAATGACCTAAAAAAAAAAGATGACAGCTGGATTCGCTTTTTTGAGTTTATTTTTCTTTGATTACAGCAAGTGGAAAGTGTTATGATGCTGTTGTGACAAGCGCGGTCATTTATCTGCGGCATATGGGTAACGTGTGCGTTGTTAGTGGCAGTCGTCTGAGAAGTAACTGAGAGTAATTTCCCTCATCAAGCCCGGTAATGTTTAATCGGGTTTGAGAGGCGAAATCCTCTTTCTGGAGTTGCTTTGGTCAGTGAGAATCCCTGCAATCATATGTGCAAACATCTCCGTGTGTGTGTCTTTAATATGGTACATTTTGGTTGGAATTGTGCTTGTTTTTAAGTTGCAGTCGCTGATGTTGTTTACACATCAAGCTTTATGCTGTGTATGTTTACAGATGATCATCTGCTTTACATTTCAGTGGATGGAGTGGAAACATTCATGCGACACAAGTGAAATAGGCAGCCTGAAGATGCAGTTTGGAGCTGTGCATGCTCAGCTGCTGTGTTATTTTAGCTGAAGTTGACAACGACTGACATTTCATCTTTCCCCGCATGCAAATATCACTGTATGCAGTGAGGGGGGAAAAATCCCTCAAAAGCTGCATTTGGGATGGAAAAATGGCTGGCTGTTATCTTGACTCTTTCCTTGCAAAGTGAACAGTAAGTTAGGCAGAGAACCGTTTAACCAGGTAAATGTCTGCTTTTATTTATGGGTTAAGAGGATGTGCACCAGTGAAGAGTTCATTAAGTTTTCCAGAGATTCATAGGTGATGAAATGATGTCTGTTAATCACTGACTAAACAGACACAAATTTTAAAGACTAAATGATTGATCAGTTACTAAACCAATTAATAATCAGATTAATAAATAATAAAACTTTCATTTTAGACCTATTTAGGCTACTTAGATGAATGAGTTCACCTAGTTACTTGAAGTGAGTCCAAATTGTCAACTAAAGGGTTGAGTTTAAATGTGTAGGAAGGGAACCTCGTCTCCAACGGTATGGCTACTATACAGCTAGTTTGCAGCTACTTTGGCTACCAAAGAGTTAGAAATGAACAAAGTTAAGATTTTTGACTTTGAATCTTAAATGTTTTTTGTCTCATGTACGAAACCATTTTCAAGGTACAGATTCAAATCAAGTATTTAATCGTATTTCTTTGCATGTCCAAGTTAAATTAGCATTCATGAAAGGTATTTTGACTGAAGGGGGTGTAAGGGTGTAAGTCGTGGTTTTACATTGCCGTATTAATTAACATGATAAAATATATTATTCAATTCTTAGTAAATATTTGCAGTATTCACTCAGTGGTATCTTAGTAGGGGCAATATTGCAGCATTTATGTTCCTCTAACCTTTTATAGACTACTGTACATGTCCATGTGTGAGATTAAAAAGATATATATTGAAAATCAGTTTGAACGACTCAGCAATCAGGCCTGCTAATATTTCCAGGACAGGGAGGTGTGTTAGTTGGGCAAGTTCAACCTCAAAATGAGCACGTAAATGTCACAGACTGATGCAGCAAAACTCCCCTAAGCTGCTTTAGAAACTGTTTTCAGGTCATATTTGAAATGTTTGCTGAAATTAAAAAAAAAAGCAATAGTAATTGATATTTGTAAATGCACGACATTTACAGTCATATTTGTGCAAAAAAAAAAAAAAAAAACAAAAAAAGAACACGACACAAACTTGAGACAAAACAACATGCCAAAGCGGCGGTTCACCACAGGCTATAACCGCATTACAAGCACCGGAAAAAGCTGCAGTGTCCACACAGCTTCTTGGACTTAAGTTCCAATTTTGAGACTGAGGAGAGCGCTGCTGTGTTTCGACAGCTCCCTCCGCTCCGCTCTCGGGGGCTGATCCCCCTTTTTATATTCAGTCAGGGGCTCCCTCTCCACCAAATCTCCTTCAAGCCTCTGCCTCTCGTTACAGGCCTTGCTCTGCTTGTGTTGAATAAGTTGTCCTACAACTAAAACTGAGCCCCTGGGTAAACCAAACTCTGAGCCATTCCCCTCCTGCTTTACACACACACACACACACACACACACACACACACACACATTCTTTCACAGTATGCATGCACAAGGGTTCGACTGATATTTACTTTGACATTGCCCACTTCCTTGATATCAGCTCGTTGTGCTCCTACCTAACTATGTAGTAAGTTCTCTGACATATAAATAATTTACAAAGTTCATCATTGAATTATTGTTTTTTTACACAATAAAACAATACATTTATTTTTTGTCGATTGAGTGTTTGCGATTGACTTACAATTATGATGAACAGTCATTATTTCGATCAATTATTTACTTATTAATAAGTAAACATTTGCTGGTTACTGTTCCAATAATATTATGATTAGCATGGTTTTCTTTGTGTCATTATTATAAAACGAATACTTTTGAGTACGGATGAATTAATTGATTGAAAAACTAATGGATAGATTTGTCAGTATTGGAAAATAATCAACCCTAATTCAATTAGTTGTTAAATTAAATATTTTGTATGTTGTTCCCAGACTGTCCCAGGGTTTCTTAACTATGGAATGGGAGTGGTGAGTCAACTTGTTTTTAAAGACCTGCAAACCCTCAAAGAATTTAGTCAGTGGACAGTTTTGGTGTTGTAAATAAACCTGTTTGTGCGGCTTTTCCACCCTGACAAAAACACAATTCTGGCAGAAACACAGAAAACCGGTCATTCTCTGGCATGAAAATGTTTTAAATTCCTTTAAAATGTTCAAAGGGCATTTTAATAATCAGTCCATCAGCCTTTAAAACTCCATATCTAAAGCGCTGTATTTACACACAACGCATAGATATTCGCCCTACACAAGCGCTCACACCATATCTCTTACTCAGAGTGAGGGGCTTGTTTAATCGGCTCAGCGGTGTTCAGTTCCCACCTCCGTCTCCAAAATGGAACTTTCCCTGGGAACTGGAGGCATCCCGCATTCATCTCATCTTGTGAAAATGGCTGGAGGGAAGCCGTGAGGTGTGGTGCCCAAGCGGAGGTGGTTAGATAATCTGGCTATCAGTCCTTGGGTAAGCTAAGATGGCCCTGACGTCTGCTGTCTTTTGACGAGCCCAATGTCTTTTTAAGCCCTTGCCGGTAACCCTGCAGTTAGTGAGGGGGTTTGCATAAGTTGGCCTTAACGCCATGCATTACATGACGCTCTTTACATAAATAGGAGCTGACTTGCATGAACATTTGTTACACAGGATATTAATCACTTAATG
Source organism: Coreoperca whiteheadi (assembly GCA_011952105.1). NCBI lineage: Eukaryota > Metazoa > Chordata > Actinopteri > Centrarchiformes > Sinipercidae > Coreoperca > Coreoperca whiteheadi. Next base: position 2,326,925 of record CM022491.1, on the reverse strand, counting down.
AGTGTTTCACAGCGCGCATCACCTTTTGACAGAGTATCACATTAAAGCTCTCTGTGTTTCTCAACGTGAATTTGAGAAGATTATGATGTTACATATGCTCCGCAGAGCTCTGTCTACTACATGAAAGAACTTCAGCGCTTGGCAGCTCTGCGTCATAATTATTCAATATTTAGCTTTAAGTTACATGTCAACTTAGCGGGCAGCCTTGTCCGGCCAGCTGGAAGCTTGTGAAGCGCTGTTTGGGAAAGAAGAGAAACGAGACATAAGAGGTGTGGTCATCATCATCACTACCACCACCGCCGCCGTGCAATTCACAGCGTTCTTGCCTTTCACTGCGGAGGAGCGAAGGTTTTCCAGGGGGCTGATGCTGACGCGGGTGATGATGGGGCTCGCAGGGTAATCATCGGGTAGTCATGGCGGTTTGTAATGGAGGAGAGCGGCTTGTCTTCATGTGTGTGTCGACACATACTTGTGTGTATGCTGAGGAGGTTTGCATATGTGCACTCGTACATGCATCAGTGTGCATGCGTGCGTCTGTCAGAGGCTAGTGAAGAGTAGGCACAATCTGCATGCACTTAGTCCTGGCAAGACAGAGCAGGCGTTTCTAAGCCCCTGGACTGCGCGGCGGTGGAAAACCGATCTGTAAATAACAGACACATGTGTTTGAAACTGAGTCCTGTATTCCAGCCCGCGGCCGCAATGAGAGAGAGAACACCACTCTGCTCCGACGTCAAATTGTCTCATCCAGTGTTGTATGACAATCATGCAGTAATAGCACCAAATCGGCTCCTCAAAAGCGGGTGCGAGGGGAAAGGGGCATGGCGGGGGTCTGCTGTCGGGTGTTTCTGATTATTTGCAATGGGGGCCTGCATAATGTCACGTCAAATTATCTGACTCTGACAGCTACAGCTTGTTGGGCCAGTTGGAGAGAAGGGCTGGCTGGCTGGCTGAATGGATGGATAGCTGACTGGCTGGCTGACCTGTTGGCTGGAGAAGTGTGGCCCGTACAATACAAGTGGGGTAAACAAAGCACTTTGAGAGGGAGAGTCCTTGACCTCTGTTGACATAAGACCTCAGCTGGGAGTTGAGGGTTGGTTTTATTTTCGTGTTTGGCCCAAGTGGCGGGCGTTGAGATGACCTACAGGTGACAGACAGGCGTAGCACCGCCACTTCGCCAGTATTGTGTCCTGCTACTCTCCTTACTGCCCTCGAGGGATCACCACCTGTGAGAGGAGGGCAATGTTGGGCACATTTTTTAAGGCCTTTTCAGAATTTCAGGGTTTTTTGGACATTCAACTCCAATTCATCTAGTGGGAGATTAATGCTTTCCTTGCTCTATCTCTCCTCATTTTTACTGACTTTTCTTAGGGTTCATGTTGCACACAGGCTGAACTTGTCATCTTATGTTTCACATTCCGCTTTCCTCCAAATTACGTTTCGCTTTGTGGTTCGTTTGCTCATCAATGAGGTCTAAACGGGGATTTTTTTCAGGAAGTGTGACACTTGTCTTGATAAAAGCAGTGCGGCCCGTGTATTGTACAGCACTTTGAAGCTAGGATAATGAGTATAAGCGCTGGCTGGGGTTTGTTCGCTGTCAATTCAATTGATTTGAAATGCAAATAAAAAACACACTTATTTGGACTAATACAGCATTTGTTCTCAATCATTGGCGAACTTTAACACCGAATTGAAGTGATTATTTATTATTTCAGTTATTGTTCCAGTCTAGAAGTTCCTTATTCTGCCAAGTTTGGAAATCTGTGGAAACGTATCATACAGATGTGACTGCAGATGTTTGCAGTCGCAGACCCGTCGTAATGCCAGTGAATCTACAACTGTGTTATTGCGATAATGTTGCTTTAAAGTGCTGTGACCCGGATGGCAGAAATTTAGTGTTAAAAGGGATCCTCCCTGTATTTACCCATTATTCACACATGTTGATCAAGGCCAGGAGCCTGAAAACAGTTAATCTCTGGAATAAATATGAGAAAATAGGGTTGCATTTTACTGTAACTGTTTCCAGAGTCATGTCCGCCCGGCCATTAGAAGCATACAGCATTTGGACTGCTGACCAAAATCTTAAAATTCAGCTAGGAAATTAAGCAGGCATTAAGTAGAGCCTGACTGATCCTAGATTTTTGAGGCTTATAGTGATATTGATATTTTACCGATAATAACACTGATCACAGTGTATCAACTGATATTCTTCTTTTTTTTTTTTTTTTTTTTTAACATAAACACATAATACAGCCGAACAAATTTAACAAAGAAATGTGGGTATTAAATTGCGACCGAGACATGTGTTGAATGGGAAATTTTACAGTTTACAAAATTAACTGTTTCTAAATGACCTAAATGATATCTTTGGCATTTCTGTGCTGCAATTTTTCAATTCTTACTTATCAGCCAACATATATAGGCCAGTACAGATATATTTGTAATAAGTCAAAATTGGCCCATAGCATTGGTTTGGCTAAGAGCATTAAATGATCGATGTATGTCGCAGAGCGCCCTCTGCACAAGACAGTGGGAACTACAACAGTGATAGAATTTATTTCGTTTTCATTCTAATTATTTTAGCTTGTTATTGACACAAACACTGAAGTCTTATTTCACATGCAGAACGGAACGGCTAGCTAGCTATTTGCATCAGAGGTCCAACAGTAAAGCTTTGACAGGAGGGTAATGTAGTTCTAATACTACACAAACATCATTAGCATCTGCAGCTGAAAGGGCCAGAGAGTGCGGATCCACCACAGCAACGAGGGCCTGGTGCCGATGATGGCGGCAAAAATAAAACAAAATGACAATGATTGGTGTTAGTGTAAAAAACTGAATGCATTCTTCGCACATATTCGTAAGCCTTAGTTTGACCAGTCGGGAGTCTCTTTAAATGCCAAGGGTTGAGTTTTTGTTCCATAACAGTGTCCAGGCTGGAAAGTGAGTTTTTGAAAGAACATGGCGTTTTGAAATGGGACAATGTGCAGGAACCCCTAAGTGTTCACACAGAATCCTTTTACCTGTCACTCAATGTTCCTGAGCAGCAGATTAGCCTGAGCCTGGCCCTGAGACAGAGAGAGCGAGGGGGGGGGGGGGGGACATGTTTGGACAACACCTGACATGACAGGCTGCTTAACCATTTCCATTAGAGCCAATGAGAGCTGAGAAAAAACAGACGGCCTCGGTCTCCAAATTGGTGCCAGTGGGGTCAAGTTGCAGGAATATGCCAATTACTTAAATTGATCAGGAGACGGCTTCCTTGATAACCAATTTGATCAAGCTGCCGATCGTGTTACAGGCGTCGCGCTGCACCAGCACGGAACAGGACGTCTCAGAAATTGGTTACAACGCACTAAAAAGGCTAAACGCAATTTCTTCTGCGAGAGTAATTCTGTTTCGTCATGTCAGGCCTGTAAACAATGGCGTTTCAGTTGATTTAATTAGGCAGGGAGGAAGTATTTAGGGGCTTAATTGAGATTCCAGTGGGAAATTGCTCTAGAAATAGGTCTACGTGATTTCCCCCCCACCCCTCTCTCTCTTCACAGTGGGCATGACGAGGGATTTCACTCTCCTCTTTGTAGGTAATTAGAATAACCGTAATCACTCCCTGGATGGCCTGTGATTGGAGAGAGCCACATGCCAAACTCTAAATATGAAGAGTGTGTATGTTTCTGACTGTGCGCCTGCATGCTGCCTGCTGCTTACTGTGGGTGATGAAGTATGCACATACATGCCTTCATGAGGGTTTCCTACATGGACAGAGACGGCAGCATTGCTCCTTGTGCTTTATTTGTCGGCTGCTATATGTCGTACTTTTTCTTGTTCTTTTTTTTACAGCTGCAAAAAAATTAGTCGATTAATTGAATAATCCATAAAATTTATCGGCAGCTGTTTTGGTAATCAATTAATCCTCTTGAGTCTTTTTTTTGTTTGTTTTTTTTCAGAAAAAATGCCCAAATTCTTTGGTTCCAGTCTCTCAAATATTAATATTTTATGGTTTCTTTTGTGTTCTATTATTGATGTAAACTGGATCTCTTTGCATTTTTGACGGTTTGTCGGATAAAACAAGACATTTGAAGACGCCACCTTGGAAATTGTGATGGAGATTTTTCATCATTTTCTGCCATTTTATAGATAGATTAATCGATTAATCCAGAAAAATAATTGGCTGATTAATCAATAATGTTAGTTGCAACCCTACTTTTTTCATCCATAGGTTATTCTGACCTTATAAGTTAAATCAATGCTGCGACACGTTTTTGGGTACAGTGGCATTTGTTGTTGCGGTTTAAATGCGTAAGAGCTCCTTCAGGAGGATTTTTTATTACATGCATATTGTTGGACAATTTTTATGAATTGCATTTTTACGATCAATTACCTGGGGGCCGCTGGACAGGCTTTTCTCCAGTGTTTGTTTTGTAATAATAAATTTCAACTATGTATTGCTCTGGAACTGAGCAACTCGTCTTTCCCTCTCGTCTCTGCGTGTTTAGTAGAGCAATGATGCTTTAAATGCGTTAGATGGAGAACGGCAGCTTTCCTCTTGCAGCTGAGATCTGAAGGAGTCACATTAAACTCCATGAAATTATAATCTGTGGTCCACCTCTTTTTTATAACTGTCTGTGCTCCAGGTCAACCTTTCTTTGGTAACACTTAACTGTAAATCTATTCTATTTAACATTTATATGCAGTATATAATCATTTAATAAATGCCTAATAACACATTATATTGTTGTCAACAACTATAATTTGTCCCATAAGTGGATGTGTGTGTACAAAATGATAATGAAGGATATTATAGTAAAACACAGTTGTGAAAATATAAAATGTCTTCATAGGAGACGTTGTAATTGCTGTCAAATACTGTGCATTAATTAACACTTAGAAATGTCCTTATAGCTGCATACAACTAAATGATAGTGTGTTATAAATCATTTATTAAATGTTTGTATACTGCTTATAAATGTTAAATAGGTGGACTACAAGTGGAACCTCTTTCGGTAAGGACGTTTTTGTGTCAAGTTTAAATCTGTTGCAGCTGAGTGCAGTTGGCTTAAGTGTTAGTGCTGACAAGCAGTAAGGCAGAGTTTGCTGAAATAAAGAGGTAGTTTGTATACTTCACCTTTCTGCAGCCTAGCCTAGAAACATAAATTATTACTCTAAAATAGAAGGCTGCGTAAGAAATGGAAATATGAAAAAATAAAAGAATAATTTGCAGGCTAAATGTAACAATGTATTCTAACATTGCCAGTTTATTCGGTAATGCAGCCTACAACACCTTACCTACAATTAACCCTACCTTTTATGAGGGTTATAATATTCAGTTTTTGTTTAAACTCTTTTATAGACGTGTTGATTCAACTTAACATTTGCATTATATTGAAAGTTACTTCTAATATGTTGTCCACGCCATTTACATCAATGAGGGTAGACTAGACTAAAAAGTCACGTAAAGAAGCTTTTTTTATGGTAATAGCTCTGCAGTATTTAGAGGAGAATTCACTTCCTGAATTGTTTTTTATTGACAGTTCATTGTTTCTTCCCAACCAGGCATTTGGCTTCATGACACGAGTGGCTCTGCAGGCAGAGAAGATGAATCATCACCCAGAATGGTTCAATGTTTATAATAAGGTAATAACTTTCTCTACATTATGGCCCAAATCAAAATTTGTAATAGAGATTGAAGAGTCACTTCCAGTGCTGCATTTGTTTAGCATCCATTACAGAAATCACGGCTTGTAGAATCAAACAGTGTTATCACGGCTACGAGTTTAAGTTGCTGCCGTATTTGCAATGCTACGGTTGGTTTCTAACAAATTACAGAAACACAGAGATCAATCAACCCTGGATAAAGTCAGATTTTTTCATGTCAAACAATCCTCGCTGGAGGATTCTGGAGAGCTCTCCACTCAAAGCCAGAAACACACTCCCGTTAGTCAGAACGACAAAAAAAAAAAAAGCGCAGTAGCTTCAAACTGTAATCCCATCGTTTTTCTTGTGAAAAGCAAATATCTCTACCTCCCCTCCACGAAGCCCCCACAACCCCAACCAACACTCACGCACACACACTCTCACTTTCTCTGCCTCAGAAATAAAGTAGTGGTTGATATGACAAACCCAGTCCCTGAAAATCTCTCAGAATTAGGCTGTAGCCACTGAGTTACTGTGTGGTGGGCCGGACCGCTCTGACAGGAATGCTGCTCCTAATCCGCTCTTTATTAAAGTGGCTGTAGAATGGTGCTACAGGTCTCTGGGCCCCCACAGCACTTTCCACCAGACACTTACACATAAATCCCACTCTGACTGAGGTTCAGCCTCGACAAAATAGATGCTGTATGCTGAGCTGCTGCTAACGTTCTATTAATGTTCATTGATGCTCTGCTCTCTTTTCTTGGCTCTCAATATAAGGATGTGAGTTTATAAACATTTTTTTCTGGGCCAGAGCTGCTCTCCAGGGAGAAACCTCATTGGTTGAGTCAAACCTCAGTGGGTGGAGCCAAAAACATCCCCTCAGACTTTCAAGTACTCCTGCATGCAGTGGGACATCCACTGAATTATCACAGATCCTGACAAATAACAGGACAATCTGTCATCACTCTATGTTGATCACGGCTTAAAGAAATAGTTCAACATTTTGGGAAATACGCCTATTTGTTTTCTTTCCAATCGATGGCAATCTCATGTCTGTGCGTTAAGTACAGAGCTGGAGTCAAGACATGGCTAGCATAGCTTAGCATAAAGACTGGAAACAGGGGAAACAGCTAGCCTAGTTCTGCCCAAAAAGTAATGCCGACCAACACCTCTTAAGATCACTAAGCAGAAATGTAAAAACAACAATTTGTGGTTTTAGGGGGAGCTGTGTGCTGGAACTACTTTTTGGCAATAACAGCTGGCTGTAGTGCCTGTGCGCGGCTTCCTGAAGTCTTGTCATCACAGTACGAGACCAAACCAAAACCTGTGCTCAGCGGCTTAATCAGGTAATCCAAACTGTAACTGGAGACGCTGCACAGGAGTACTAGGTGTAATTTCAGGGTTGCAAAACAACAAGAGGTGTGACACTCAAAGGAATAATCGACCGAAAAAACTGCCTTGATGATCAAATACTCAGTGGCTCTGAAAAATGTGAATCTTTTTGGAGAACAGCAGCTGTAGTCAGCAGTTACAAGGAATCCCATCGGTGGCTACGCGTCACGGCAAAAAAACCCAAACGAACAAACAAACAAGTATTTTAAACCCATTCATAGACGCCACTCCTTCAACATAACCCACTTCTCCTGTATTGATTGTGACGACACGTGCTGTTCACCTTCTAAGACCAGTTCATTGTTCTGTTGACCTGTCAATGCAAACAATGTGTTCGTGTCCTTACAGGTCCAGATTACATTGACTACACATGACTGTGGAGGACTGTCAAAACGGGACATCAAAATGGCCAAGTTTATCGACAAAGTTGCACTTTCGATGTGATGTTTTTGTCTTTAATCAGAAAGTTTTTCTTTTCCACTTTCCCTGCTTTCAGTCACGACTCTGCTTAGTCAAAGAATTATTCCTCAAAAAAATAAATCTACTTTCTCCTATTGATCCATCCAGTCCTAAATACAATCTGTGAAAGACATTCTATTTTGGTGTTTGTATGTGTGCGGCACATTTTGTACAAGCTTTCGTTAAGAATAAACCTTTGATTTTGTGAAACGGTGTTGTCTCTATAATTGGCTTATAATAGTGCAGCCCTGCACTGACTCTTGAATAAGATGACATTTCCAAGGCTTTGTAGAAAACCTTGCTCTGTGGTTTAGATTCAGGATTCCATCTCTAACTGATTCTGGCAGATGTAATTTCATTGTGTGTGTCACTGTGTGGTTTTCTTGTTTTCAGCCGTGTTTATTTTCACACATGGAATTAGAATAGAGTGTAATTGCTCCGCGGCACTGTGTCCAGTACTTGCCAGCGATCCAGAGGATACTCTTCCCTGTCAGTCCTCCACCAGACCACATGTTCTCCTTTTGGCCCTGGAGAGTGGAGCAAAATGAGGAAGGGGTCAAAGTCAGTAGGAGGGGATTTATTTGATTTACGGTTTGGTAAGGGATGAGTCAGATAGGGCTGCTGTGTTTTCCTGACTGGATTGCCATCAGGAGGAGATCAGCAACAAGAAAAGAGTGTAATAAAAGCCAAATCAGTAGGACTATGTTCACTCTGCCAACCTGTGTTGCAAAAAGCCTCTTTCTCTGTCTTCTCATGTGTTCTGTACTTTGAGCCTGGAGAAGGGAAGTTTATGTATGATGCTCTTCTTTCCCTCAAGATTGAGCTAGGTAGGGATATGCCCTGAAGCATCTCAACTGCTCTGATGATGGTTGTGGTTGCTCAGGGAAAATCCAAATCATTTGTTTGTTCCTAAACAATGAGTAACCTTTCCTGATCAGGTTAAGGTGTAAAAAATCCCCCAAATTCACATACTCTTATCAAACTTACCACGTTTTTGGCTCTTGTACCTAAAGAAACAGAAACATTTTGGGAAATACACTAATTGACTTTCTTGCCGAGATTTAAATAAGATTGATACCAGCTTAGCACAAAGGTTGGAAGCAGGGGGAAACAGCAAGCCTGGCTCTGTCCAAATAACACAATCCACCTTCCAGCACCATTTAAGTTTACTAATTAACAGATTAAATCTAATCTGTTTAATCTGTACAACAAAAAGTATAAAAATGACATGTTGCCGTTTCACTGGGGGTTATGTGCTGGACTATTTCTTGGCCTTGCATAGTAAGGTCCTGGAGTCTTGTGGTCTCCATGAGGTTGCCAAGCAACCAGCAGAGACTCCAGGAAATTACCGAGCCAGTCCAAGAAATAGTCTGGTGTTGTGTTGAAGTCTGTTTTCCTGTCTATATGCGTTTCTCCTTACTTTTACCTGACCCCAGCCTTAACATAACCCTAACCAGTTATGTCCAGATGGGGACCAGCACTGTGGTATTGATCTTCTTATGTAAGATAGTGAATAACTGTATTTCCCAAAATGTCAAATTGCATTACTTGATGAGCAGCCATGGTCATTACAATTGATGCAAATTGCATGGCCCCTGCAAAATGGAATAGCCTTTCTGGCCTCTTATCTCCACCTTGATGATTCTGATAAGAGGCCAGACAGTTAGAAATGCTACAATTCACCGATGCATTGTGAAAATGATAAAAAAAATTAGGTGCAATGGTAATAATAAAACTAACATTTCTTAACCAAAATGTTGATTAGAATCAAACGCCACACGTAACAAAGTGGAAGTCCAAATTGACACATAAGAAGTGAAATTAAGGAGCAAAATCACCCATTCTTTTGGCGTCCTTTGGTGTAAAGCATCACAGATTCACTTGGTCGGATGAGTGTGCTCAGTGTAGTTCAGTGTCTGTGTTTCACATGATTTCTGTAGGTATTCATGCTTTTTTTTCAACCTTATACAGCTGGTACAGTACACAGTTTCTTTTAACCGTGTTCTGTACCAGCTGTATAAGGTTGAAATGACAATAAAGCCACTTGAACCTGAAGCTTTCAAATTACCTCTCATTTGGATGGGTTATTTTGGAAAGCAAACCCATAACTCAGTAGGTAACCTATGCTTGGGTGTTACTCCTAAAGTTCAGCCTTACCATTTATTTTAGGCCCCGACTAACACGGTAACTTAAACCTTATAGACTGGATGTATTTATGTGAGATTAAAAAATTTGTAAAATTTTCACATTGTTTCGCCTTTTTACAGTGAAGGCTATCCAGGCCCACACACATGTTGGTGACGTATGCTCAAAGTTATATATATATATATATATATATATATATATCATATTGCAAAGATGATTTGGGAGCGCTTAACCCCCTGTTCATTCATCTTTATAGTCAAGTTCTGAGCAAAATTAGAAAAGCGTTGCATTTGTTGTGTATTAAATGGCACAAAACTGACCCACGCAGCCACCGCTCAAACCGCCTTTTGTACAGGGAGACAACTGCAAGGCTGGAAACAATATGAGACTTTTTAATGTTATTGACACAAACCACCTTGCCTCTGTATGTACTGTGTATCTCATTTGTCTTGTCTCAGGTGGACAAACCGGCATGACAACACCTTCATCTGCAGCAGCTCCTCCTTTGATGTTTGTGGGAAGTGTGAAGGAAGCGTGCCAGCAGCAGGGTAAGAAATCAGATCCTCTACTTGAGTTAAAAGTGCCAATACACCAATCCAAAAATACTCCATTACAAGTAAAGGTCCTGCATTCAAAATCCTACTTATATAAAAGTAAATAGATATTATTAGCAGGTAGTTAAAGTATCAAAAGTAGATATTTTGCAGAAACATTGTCTCTGACTGATATACTGTATATATCATATAGATTATTTGAATCCAGTGAGGATTCCAAAGTGTCCAAAGTGAGGGCTTCAAATACCTTGTCTTGTCCAGCTAACCATCTAAAACATCTACATTTTCAATTTACAAACCAATCCTCACATCTGAGAAGCTGGTACTAGTGAATGTTTGGAAATGCTACTTGATTTATGACTTAAATGATCAAGATCAATATGATTGTTGATTAACTAATTTCTGCCAATAAACTAATAGATTAATTGACTAATTGTTTCAGCCCTACAAGCCTCTCTAACTGCTACGCCACCATCATCTGTCCTCTGCGGAGGAGGAGGAGGGGGACTTTTAAGTGACCAGACAGCCGTTCCAACAAGGCCAAGCCGGGCCAGACCAGGCCAGATGTGGCCCCTTCAGATAATTGGTCTCAGCTGATGGACAGAAGCAGCAGGCAGTCAAGCCAGCCCTCCCATTAGTGAACTCCCTGGATTCTGGCTCCTTAATCCGTTTTCAGCTTCACCTACTAATTCTGCACCGGCAGCAGTCCAGCCTGCGCACACAGACACACACACACACACACACACACACACCCATGAGAACCGGAGGGAGACAGAGAGACGGACGGACAGACAGGGGAAGGAATGAGGAAGAAAGAAGGGGCAGAGAAAGTGGGGAGGGTAGCTGAGGGAGGATAAGAGATTGCAGAGATGGAGGCGGAGAGACGAGAGTGGGAAGGAATAGAGTTGAGAATAGATGAGTGGGACGGGCCAGGTGGGGGATGCCTTTCCCCCCTTTTTTTGTAGACCTTGAGATGGAAAAATAATAATTCTCCCCGGCATAACTGTCTAGTGCCCCTGAGAGCGACAGAAGAGGAAAGTGAGCGATGGAGTGGGGGTTTCATCAGTGAGTGAGAGAAGAAACCGTGAGCAGGAGAGAGGCTTTCTGGGATTTTTCCAAGTAGCTGCTGTGCTTGATAGCGGCCCATATTTCTCCTCTAGTGTGTGAATCGCAGTTTCACTCCCCGGCCATGTGTGGGGACGGGTTGGCGGACCGGTAGTTGCAATCTGATACTGCCAAATAAAGATAACAAGGTCAGAGAAAGTCAATCTTGACTTAAGTCTTGCTTTTGGAGTCTCCAGGGGGAGTGCACAGGCCAGTGTTTAGCATGTGGGGTCGTCTGTCGTGGGATTCACTGCAGACACAGCACTGATAGCAATCACAGTGTGCGCTTGATGCCAAAAAGCAACCAGGAGCTTAACTTTTGCAGACATTTGTATGGCATTTGTTATTTGATCAAATGCACCCTGTCTGTACATTTCCCATGTGGTGCGGCGGTAACTACTGGACGATTGCTGTCTGTTCTCATCTGTGTGAACAGAAACATATTGTTGTCTGCTTTGCTGATAAATGGCAGTTTCACGTTGTCATCTTCCATTTAAAAGACAAGTTGTCAGTGGTCCTTTTTTTGTGAAAAGGAAAACACATTTTCTCTGGGATATGAGGGATCACTGTAATGCTTGTCATGCTGAATCCTGAGTGAAGTAAAGTATCAGCAACAGGGAGGCTCCGAAATACAGACATCCATTACAATCAGCAACTTTTCACGAGCTAAGAAAAACGCAGTTTTTTAGCTTTATGACAATTCATAGTCCAATGGGATTGTAAATAGTTTATGTAACCCTAACCCTATAGCTATGAATGTAAGTAACTGTGGTCTATTTATTGTTTTTATTTTTATTCTATTCTAATTTATATATACTGTAGGATGTGTCTGTTGCGTGAAGAGAGCTTCAACTTTCATTTAATTGTGCAGCCCTGTGTTGTAGAGTGACAAAATAAATGTAATTTGTATAAGAAGTAGAAGTCCTCAGCCCATAAAAATATGTTTTTCAGTTAATCTAAAATCACCATATTTAGAGATACATTGGTTTACGCTGGAAAGCAACAATGTGTGGTCTATCGGAACTATGAGCAAAATAAAGTGATTTTGTTTTATGGCTGTCTATTAATGTCTGCTAGTCCATTTGTTTTTGTAATATGTATGTGTATTGTTAACAAGACTAAGAGTTATTTTTTTAAAGCTACAGGACATAATGATATTTTAGACAATAGTGTGCTCTCAACTTTGTGGCAATACGTCGGGGGAAGGCCCTTTCCTGTTTCAACATAATAATGTTCCTGTGCACACAGCCAGGTCTTGACTGGCCAGGACAGAGCCCTGACCTCAACCCCATCCAACATCTTTGGCATCTTTGGGATGAACTGGAACAAGCTAGGCCTTATTACCCAACATCAGTGGCCGACCTCACTGATGCTGTTGTGGCTGAATGAGAGCAAATCCCTGCAGCCAGGTTCCAAAAGTTTGTGGAAAGCCTTCCCAGTTGAGTGGAGGCTTTTATAACAACATATTAATGGCCATGGTTTTGAACACCATGATCCACAATCCCATATGGATGTAATGTTCAATATTTGACCATGTGCATTAGTATTTGTACAGTACATTCCATAAGGTGTTGTATTTGTACTTTTTGTCATGCCCAGTCTACTTTAAGTACTGATTTCCTACAGCTCCCAGAATTCCTTACATCAACAAGGGGGCGTTTCAAAGAGAGCAACAGTTAAGCTCAGGATTTTCTTTTATCCCCGCCCATGAACGTACAGTAACTGTGCACACCAGTGCTGCTGAGGAGTCTTGATGAGTTAAGATGTCATATAATTGGCTTCCTTTAAAATAAATAAAGTATGTTAAACCAGATCCTTCATGCAGTAGGCTTCATTCTTTACTTAGCCACCCACAGATCACTTTAGTGTGCTTTAAACACAGAGACCCACACAAAAAAACTTGGCTGTGAAGTCACTACAGTTCGACTCAGCACAGTCACTAATCCCAAAATGACTGTCATGTGTCAGCATCGTCAGAATTACTGCAGTACTGAGACAGAGTCTTGGCGGTAATTACATCATTTTCTCAGGACACATATAATTATAGTAATTCATGCGGTTGTACTTTGGCTTGCAACAGCATGCAGTTATTGGCCAAATGCTCTTTTGACTGTCTGATCCAATATTTTGTAATAAATCTTCAGCTCCATAAATCAAAGTGTATCTCTTTGCAGCACATCATAAATATTGGCTTGTTATAGCAGTTAATATGAGAATCATTGGGTTGACTTTAGTTATTAAATTAAAAAATGTTCATAAGGATAACATATTTAACTTTAAGTGCATGCTGAACATGGATACATACAGCTCATCAGATTTAGTTTATATTGTTAAATTACAAAATGCAATGAAATACTGGGGGAGGAAGAAAGTAAAATAAGCAGCCACACATGAGACATTTGGCTGATGCTCTTATCCAGGAAGATTTTGAACAGAGTGTTGATGTCTTGTTCAAGGACGTTTTGTTGGAAACAGCAAATGTTACACAGAATGTTCCTGTGAGCTTCCTCATCCACCCTGCTGTTCTCGTTTCAAATGTATTTTCGGTCATGCTGTAGGAAGTGTAAAAACTTTGTTTTAATGTATAAATATGCCTCATATCACCGTGCTTCAGTTAAGGAATACTTAACTCCTCATTGGCACAAAATACATAGAGAAAAGCCCTGACTGACTTTCTTGACACACACAATTATCTTTTAAATTGACAAACATAATTATGTGTAAATTCATGATGTCATCCAGTGCCTCTTCTTATTTTCCTTTTAATGGGAAATTAGCAACTGGGCAAAGCATTATTGCCACCAACTGCCATGTTACATTGCTCTTATATCTTTGTTAGCAGCTCCGTGTTTTTTAGATAAGCGAAGGGATGTTTTAGACCCAAATTTCCAGAGCCATTTGCAAAGAAGGTCCCAATGTTTATCCTCCAATGCCTTCTTGCCTTCTTGCCTTCTTTCCTCTTCTTCGGGGGGGGGTTTACAGCAGCTTGCATCCAATTTGTTGCATTACTGCCACCTACTGTACTAAATTCCCTTCACAATATTATCTTGTCCAATCCCGTTTCACCTCCAATGCCTCACACAACCACCGTTTATATACCCTCCAAGTAACTAATAGGAGTGGACTAAACCAATAGTAGGGGAGCTCACCATAAACACACATATATACAGACAATTTGGCCACATGGATATTTACAATTTATATAGTTTTGTTCACAAATCACCAAGAAATTACAGTGCCAAAATGTATGTGTGACCACCAACTTCAGAAAAACACCTTTCATCAAAAACAGACATATATCCCCGCCCTCCTTTCTTCAAACATGGTAGAACCAGGAAGTATAAATAGATATGAGATGCTTGTCAGATCCTTTTGCCTGAGGACCAGAAAGAAGTTTATCAACAAAGGTAAGACATTGCTTGATGTTGCGAGTATGTTAGCAGTACTTAGCTTACTGTCAAACAGTAGACTGCTAACATGCCTGCTTGTGGTTCTGGTACTTTGTGTAGCACTACCTGCCAAGAACTGCAGAATCATGAGTGTCACACAAACACAAACATTACTACACACACAGCATGAAATGTAACACCATGAAATGGAGGAGAATCTCCATCACCCCTCGTCTGCTATAGATCAATCACAGGTGTCATCGTCCAACAACCCAGAATTGCGTTTACAGCAACAGTTGCTAAAGTGGTCACTGACTTAGAAATGTGCTAAAATAACACTGATCAGCTATTAGCATAGCAGTGGACAACAGGCTAATCCATATTTTGTTTTGAAAATTAGTATTTATCGCTTGTGTGTTACATGGTGTTTGTTTCCTCTTTTTGTTTCCTGAACTGTGCTGTTTGCTTCACCTCAGCAAGGTTGATACCTGCACACCGTGTGCTTACCATGTGATATTAAATGATAGTGACTCTGAAGTATAGGCTACACCGACCTTATCCCTTACGTGTGCTGTTCTCTTTTGTCTGAGAGCATCATAACATACTTAATCTAAAAGTAGAGATTCCAGGGAAATAAGAACTGCTTTGTGGATTTGATTCATGCTGAACTGAAAAGAGCCTCCTTTAATTTGATGAAACCTTGAAGTCTTGTGCCAATAAAGTGGGCCACTGTAAATTACTAGATTTTTAAACGGAGCTCGGTATGATACACAACAGACCACTGTTTTAGGGTTACAATCAGGTCAGTGTATGGTCACATTCATCTAGTTGTGACTTATAATTCATCTGTGTTCACAGGATGGAATACAAAATTCAGAGAGAGCCTAAGGTTGGAGATTGACTGCAGACAATGTCCAGCAGACATGGATAATGTGCATCAAATCATGCAGAGTAACAGGAGACATGAGGCTCAGCCCCCGTGAAATTTGTGAATGTGGAAATGGGAATTTCTGTCGCTGCAGCTAAACAGGTAAAATGAATCCTCTCTTTTGCTGCATTTGTAGGATTTTTCCAGGGAAAGATGCCAGTGCCACACCGGTGCCAACACCAGCTGTTTTGAAACCGCTTTAAACAGTGTTTCAAAAAATGATAGAGCAGCTATATATACACACTGTTATATTACTGTATTAGTTTTAGCTAGATGTGCTTAATAAACTGGCAACTGAGTGTAAGAAAATTGATGTTTATGATGTCACTATGATCAAACAGACATCTTTATTGTTCATTTCACTCAGCGAGCATAGTCTGGTAAAGAAAGTGGCATCATTTAATTGTAATGCATTCATTATGTGCATACAGGTTAGTAAGAAGTATTAATATTATACGTACTATATGGCCAAAACTGAATAAAGCATGTGGACACCCAATTACAGCCATATGTGATTGGTGAATGTCACATTCCAAGACCACGGTCATGAACGTGCTGCTAGAATAGTCTCCACTCCCCTGGAAAGACTTTCCACAAGATTTTGGTCCCTTGCTGGAAGTTCTTTCACACCAAACTGGGGAAAAAAATGTCCTTATGGAGCTGGTTTTGTGCAGGGGGTTATTGTGTTGAAACAGGAAAAGGCCTTGTCCAAATTGTTTATGCTTTAGCAATAAAGATTTCCACAATTGGAATTAATTGGCTTAGCCCAAAACATGTCAAACCGCTCCTGACAAAAGTAAACCAATGTATGGACAGAATTGTCCACATACTTTTGGCCATATAGTGATCAAGTCAGATTCTTAGAAGCTTCAAATGTTAAGCTGCACTAGTCAGTAACCTGTACCTTCCCACTGTATTTATAATGCAAAATTTAATCTTTAGTCCAAATTTATATAATAAAACGTCCCTCTCAGATTTACATACAGGCACATATATTTTAGGAAAAAATTGATCCAGAGGCATATGACCTATGGTACATGGGGCTCAAATATAAACATTTAAGAATTGGTCACTCTTGTGTCACTCACTTGTGGCAGTTGCCATATATTTGTAGCTCATGAGTTTTGCTGAATCGCGGTTAGCTTGCACCACAATGACACACAACCCAAGACAGAAAGCCAAGTAGTGACTTAAATGGTGTGTTTTGGAGATGCCTCCGTTCAGTGAACAGTGAAAAAAGGGCGATACGATGACCCCAAGCGTGTTTGAAACGAGCGAAAGCAAAACATGCAGCATCTTGAGTTACTGTTTGTGATGTTTCATGGCAACAGTAATCCAAAAGCAATCAAATGTGAGCAGCAATTCAGGATTCAGCCTGTAAGTTCACTTTCCTATGAAGGTGTTTTGTGCTCTGCAAGTTTGAGATTTGAAAAACTTCCATGTAATTGTAAGAGATGGTTTTGTCCTCCACGACTACTCTGTGCAGCTGTAATGGACCATACAGCAAGTTTTCACATCTACTACAAATCAGCCAATTTGGTTTTTTTGGCCTGAATGCATTTTTCTCCACTTCAAGCAGCCATTACTCTTGATAGATTTTAGTATGGTATCAAAACCAACATGCAGAGACTTGAAACACACTTGAAATGGGTCTATAAATAAGTCATCACAGTGAGTGTCTTCTTTTATAGATTAATTGGAAGATCTGCGCTGCATTACAACAAAATTACTTGGCTGATAATGAAAGCAGACAAGATTTCTGAGATTACGAAGATCATTGTCATTACCCATCTCATGCACGGCTCATTTGATTTGATTTTCATTACATATGAAAATTAATGGGAACTAATGTAAATGGACTGTACTTGTATAGCGCCTTTCTAGTTGTCCGACTACTCAAAGCGCTTTCACACTACATATCACGTTTACCCAGACACACACATTCATACACTGATGGCAGGAGCTAACTGCCCATCAGTACAAATTAAACTAATCATTCACACACCGAAGGCGCAGCTTCGGGAGCAATTTGGGGTTCAGTATCTTGCTCAAGGATACTTCGACCCATGGATGGGGGAAGCCGGGATCGAACCGCTGACCTTCCGATTGGTAGACAACCCGCTCTGCCACCAAGCCAGAGCCGCCCCTGAAAGACTGGAAACACAGTCACAATGCTCAAAACCTATATTATGCTGTAGAAAAAGGTATATGGTGATGTAAAGTACCTACAGCTGATTTGTGTGGACTGCTGTCTTGTTTTTGGGGTGCAGCAGCTGCCTTATGTGCAGTGAGATAATCGTGACACACATTGAGAGATTAAGGCTTGTGCTGCCATGTCCTAATAGACCCCTGCTGCTATTGTTTGATTACAGGGTCAGTATAGTTATATTATAGAGTCTAGGTAGGGCTTCTGGATAAACTACAGGTTTGGAGCTAAACAGGGACTTGGCTTGTTTATGGGATGCAGCAGCTGCAGTGCAGGTTTAAGCATCAGATGAGCTGCTGCAGGGACCTGCCGGCGGCAGCAGAAAACGAACAGAAGCTGAGCGGCATTGTACTCATAGTTGAGGGAAGGCCTCAGTTTAGCAGGGCTTGTTTTGTTAATTAGGGTACACCAGATGGGCGGGGTTGTAGAGACTACTCCGATGTCAGTCACAGAAAGTGTAGTGACATGCAAATAATAGTTTTTATTTACGTCATGGTGGTACTGCCTGTCACTTGACAGGCTGAAATATGTAATTGTGGCTAATTGCTGTGCCACCCTAATGAAGACAGCTTTGAAAAGGAGGGTGGGTGCTGCCTCCATTAAGCAACCATTAAGTATAGCTGCAAATTATTTGACTCTGGTCTCTTGTTTCTTTAGTTTTCATGTATACCCCACTATAACCTCAGCCATAGCCACATTTACCTCGGAGGAGGCTGCAGGGCAAAAAAAATAGGACTGTTGGGCCCCTAATGACCCAACACCTAATGCTCATGGCAGCTTGAGAGTCCGTTAGTGTGTAGTTGCTGGCATTTGATTAATCAAAAACAACTTCATTAAAGACTCTGCACCGTGTGAGCACAATGAAAATGATGTCTTGAGACCAGATTTGTATAACAAGGCACAAGACAAAAGGCAGGGCCACAGCATAAGGATGCAGGACCTGCCGTGGTTGATATTCAGTGGCGCAAATTCTCATACAAATTTGCAGTTAATCAAATGACCAAAATGAATAGACAGGCGGTGCACTTTTGGAAATTTGGCCCGAGTGGTAATTCGAAGTTGCCTCAGTACAGATGTGGCCAGCAGGAGCACAGTTAAATTCTAAAGGGCCCTCATGGAAAGCAAGTATTGTTTACATATTCCAAATGAAAGTGCACACTGACATTATGATGTAGCCCTATTTAAAACCAAAGTTTGCTGGTTGAGTTATACATCTCATCAGAAAGGTCTGCAAATGACATTTTAAAGCCCTGCATAATTTCTTATTCATACTGTCTTGATTTGTGTGCGTGTGTGAAGAGAGAGCTGAACTTCACAGGAAACGCACATATATTGCCATCGGTTATCGCTGCGTGTTCAATTAGGTCATTTTTATGTGACAGAAATAATCTTGACTTGTACTCTCAACTAACCAACACAACACACGTGGTTACATGTCAGACTCTGTTCTATTCTGTCCCTTCGCGGCATGTCTAATAATTCAGGGTAAGTGGGGACTTCTTACCAGAGAAACACTAGTTCAAATATTTACCGGCTATAAAAGCGGCGTGTTGAACTTTGCCCTCCAGGTTCAGGCGCGTTCACGGTGCCGCGCGGTCTCAGTTACGACTGTAAACCGGTATTATGGGTAACATTTACGACCGCATGCGCGCATTGTTTTAGTTACGAATCACTATGAGCCTCGAGTGCGCTTTGTCCTCTTGTCAAACGTCTCCAAATCAAAGCGGATAGTTGCAAATACAGCCAGTGCGCATGACCGTCCAAAGTAAACGTCCTGCACCTCCGTGCATGCGGGCGCGCCCAAGGAAAGAATTTGAAGACCCGCGCGCTACTGATGTTACTGTTGTGACTTGTTATGAATGGTGAACCTCAACGACAAAAGACTTTCATTAAACCTGTGACAGAGTTAGAGAAAGAAACAGTGCCTATTTACGTTATTATGTGATCGCTTTAACTGTTTTGCGCTGCATAAACTCGCTTTAACTGTCAGAGACTCACTACACGTTAAGGTAAAATATTTTGGAGCCACTGTTGGAGATCCATTCATTAAGAAAGAACCCTCATGTCAAGAAACTATAACTTCTGAGTGTCAGACACACTATGGTAAAAGGTCAAAAGGATAAAGCTACTATAGGAGATTCATTTTACAAAAAGGCACCTTAAGTTACCATAAATTCACAGACCAAGTACAAGTCAAGATAAAATATTATAGGAATATTATTGGGGGACTATATGAGGTTAATTATGAAAAAACAAAGCATATGGTCAAGAAAACTCACTTTTAGAGTTCCAGAAACACACTGTTAATATATATAAATATATATATATATATGAATCATAGAACCATTGTAGGTGATAATTTTTCAAAAAGGAACCTCAAGGTCAACAAACTCAGTTTAAGTGTTGCAGACTCACTAATTATTAAAGTAAAATATTGTTGGAATATTAGAGCCATTATAGGAGATTAATTCACAAAACAAAAGCACAATCATGCCAAGAAACTCATTTGAGCGTCAGACACACTAAATGTTGTTGTGAAATACCAGGAATATTATAGTTGCTATAGCAGACATTTCCAAAAAGACACCTTAGCTTTGGAGTAGGCCTACACACACTAAAAATTAAGATAAAATGTATTATTGAAATATTCTAGAGGAGCTGTAACAATTACCAAAAAGGCACCAGGAAAACTGACTTGAGTGTTAAAAACTGTTAAGGTAAAATATTATATTACATTTTCCAAAAAGACCCCTTAAGGTCAACATAATCTCACGTTTAACAAATATTTTAGAGCTACTATTGGAGAATAATTACCTAAAAGCCACCATAAGGCCAAGATGAGTGTCAGACACAGTTGAGGTTAGGTGGTCAAATATATTTATAGGGCTATTATAGGAACTCTAGGAGATCTAACACAAAAGGACGCCAAGAGAAACTCACTTTCAACAAGCCTATATAGAGCAATATTAGGTTGAATAGAGAAATATTAGTGTAGAAAATGTACAATGGCAAAAACAACTAAAGAACTATAAAAACTAGGAGCAAAAAGTGGAGCCCAACTAAACATTGTAGTTCCTATTAACATGATGGGGAGATTTAAAAACGCACAAGTTAAAACTCACTATTATGGAGTTAGACACTGTTTAACATTAGAGTGTTTGACTTGTAACACTGTAGGTCTAATAAATAATGTAATAGGCTGTTTAATTAGTCATTAAAATCCTGTTTTCCATTTGATGGTTTATTAAAGTGTTGCCTCTAATCCTGACATCCTGCCTTCACAGAGCACTATCAGTTAAAGCACACAATCATTCATGCTACGTTAGTGCTGCGCGCTAATATCAGTCTGACGGTGAGTAATATAGATATGGGGATTTCTGCAGGTGTCAGAAAACAAGATATGGTATTGATTGAATTCATTTAGTTTGCAGTTGGACACATTGTATTGTCGCCAAAGAAGTCCAGTTTTCGAGGCGTTTGACGCATCTTGAGACGGGTTTGTTTCAGAGTTTTGTAGTTCTGCAGCTTCGCATATAAGATACTCTTTTTATTTTTATTTTTCATGATTAGTGTAAAATATGAAGGCTGGATATAATCATGAGACTGAGAAACGCCACACCACGTACAGCGTGTTCCTTATAGTATTTCTATAATGTGAGAGCAATGATCAAATAAAAATATTAAATCTATTTCGACATGTTTATTATACCATAAAACACACCAGACGCGAAAGTGGGACTATTTTCTGCATTGAGCGGTGAAATATGGTGATTATACTCCCCAAATTTCAATAGCCCATAATATTAAGTAAGGATTTAGACAATGCTCCTATTAATACCTAGAAATGGGATTCGTCTGGAAGTGCGCAAGATGCGTATAAACTCCGGTGGGTTTATTTCCCTCCAGAGAAAATGTAATTTGACGCGCCATAAAGGGGGAGGGGGCAATAATGCAGGAATAAGCTTAAAGATGAAATATCATGGTTAAAGCCCAGATAACTAACTAATGGCTAGTACCATTAATCCTTAAAAATCTTCATGTTGCTGAAGTAATCCTTTTAAACTGAGTGGATCAATAGGCTGCTATTTAGCCAAGTTATTTATTTTGCTCCCCTTTGGGGACAATATGGACAACTGCGGCTCGTCTCGTTAAACACTCTTCTCAAACATACTTGAAATAAACCTCTCTTTTCCTGGAGTTTATTCAAACAAACATGTTACCATAAACACATGAGGACTTTGAATCACCTTTTTGTATACAGTTAAGGCTTATGAACGTACTTCTGCAAAGTCTTACATTATCGTACAAAACACGTTGCACTCAAGTTAAACATGCGGGGTTTTCTATTTCAGCAAACAAAATGAAACATTTCAAAGGAAAGTCACTGAACGGGAGGCGTCATGGAGTCAAACGGGCCGATGGCACCCTGCATAGACGGTAAATAGAAAGCACACAGAAGCAGTATAAAATATGTACAGTATAGGCTAGATTTCTTTTTTTCCTTATTGAGTCTGGATTCATGATATGCTCGACACTTTATTTTTTCTAGCAAATCCATGTTTTGGTCGAGAACACGCCCCCCCCCC
>CM022491.1:2236294-2304506 GCA_011952105.1 Coreoperca whiteheadi | reverse complement strand
ACACGTAACCCGCATAATCCATTTTTTCTTTTTTTTTTTTTTCCAAAATGACTGCAACTAATCCAGTTTAGTTGTCTCTGATTTATTTTTTTTCCCATCCGCAGGTAGCCTATACGCTCTGACACCGTGTCCATTTATCACATATATATATATATATTTATTTATATTTGTAAAATTCGGGCCCCGCTTTTGGCCCGTCAGCTGTTGTACTGACAGGCGTTCAGGCTCGAGCCGGGGCTCTGCAGGCCGCTGTATCCAAACGTTGGATGCTGTTTGGATTTGAGTCTGAGGGTGGCCAGGCTGGAGTTGCAAGTGTCCCGGTAAACGCTGTAGGGAGAGCCGGGAGGCCCATACGGACACGCGGACGACGACATGGCCGAGTTGATGCCGGATGTGCCGATCCCGTTCAGGTTGCTGATGTTGTTGAGGCCCGGGGTGGGCATGCCCGGCACGGCAGAGTGGCCCATCCCGGAGGCCATGGTCATGGAGGAGATGGAGTTGGGCGCCGAGAACATGGACTGCGAGGTGAGGGGGCTCATGGAGTTGAAGAAGGTGAAGTTCTTGGTAGACAGCGGCGCCGGGGTGAGGCCCTTGTTGGTCCAGTTGTTGTAGGTGTAAGCCGGGTACATGTCGTCATAAGGCTGCATGAGGCCACTGAACTGCGGCAGGTAGCTGTTTTTGCACAGGTCCATCTGCTGGTTCCGCTCCCGCTTCCTCCACTTAGCCCGGCGGTTTTTGAACCACACCTGGAGAAAAGACACGCGGTTAGTACTGTGGACATGACCAGCAGTAGCCTATAGTGTGGGGCAGAGTCACCAGAGGAATGAGCGAGGTTCCCAGATTTTGTTTCTTGTTTTGTCATAAAGTGTCCACCAGGTCTCATAGCTCAAAATCTCCAAATGTCCAAAGTATGTGGCGCAATCACAAAGACAGGCAGTATATTATGCTGTAATTAAATCCAACTTTCCATTGGGAATGACGCTGTACCAGTGTACCTTTAGACCCCCAAAAGTGCTGCTGCCTTCAAGATGTTTTGCTGTTTAGGCCATAGAACACACTCAAATACAACAGTGTGTGTGTGCTACTTTAAAAATAAAAATCTAAATGAGTAATCTTTAAATGTTACTCCAATTGCAGTGTTTCATTTCTTGGGATTAAATATTTTAAAGGCCACTCCAAAGTCCTACAGCAAAATTCTAAATTTGAAGCTGCAGTCCCACACTGATTGGCAGTTCTTCAATACAACATCTATTTAATGTCCCCAGTCTAGATGTCAGAAAGGTTTGTTTACAACAGTCTGTAAACACAGCAAAAAAGCCTAGTATTTTCAACTATGATCATTTGGGAAAAAACACAAAGGCTTATGTCTCATGTCAAACTTTTAAATTTTAAAACATTTAAATGTTTTCTATATTTAAAAAGGCATAAGCTGATTGGTGACCATATATAAACAACACCTTTTCCAAGTAAAACTTATCCTCAGTTTGAGTCTTGACTGGGGGTATGAATTAGAGCCGTTTTAGAGGCTCTTTTCTTTTCCTCCAGTGAACACATCAAACTGGACATGGTCCTAATTGTCTTTTCCTATTAAAATCCTCACAATCGCAGTCCGGTTTGCTGCATCAGAACCCACATTTAAATTAGAGGAGCTGCTGCTGCTCGAGTCCAGCACTGTACAGACTTACTTCAAATCCATCCAGTAAAATTCCCCTTTAATTTTCTAAAAATCATAGTGAGTTTGAAAACAAAGTCTTGAAAAGTAAAATAACTGGAAGGTGAAACAGTGAGTCTCTTAATTCCAAATTGCTGCTTTTTGTGTTTGTTTTAACATTAGTTTTTTATTAAAGCGTTTTTATAAAGCCACATTTATTTTGAATTGCTTTTTTTTTTTATTTGCTCAGGGAGTGTTAAATGAGCTCTGAATGCAGGAGGATAGCAACATAATGAAATGACCAACTTTTGTCCACAACGGACATAACAATTCTTAGAAGTTCTTTTCAATCAAATATTCCATGTAGAGAAAATTCATCTTAAAATATTTTCATTTTGAATACTGAAAACCTTGTTTGAAAATTCTACTATTTAATTCCTGTTACGGCAGTTTTAAAAATTGGTACAAAATGTAAATAATTCACATGAATTGTTTCAAAACGTAGCTTAGAAATGTCATCAAATAGTAACAGCCTAAAATAAATGTTTTGACTTAAGCCAGAGCCAAGGAGGTGTTGAAAGTAATTAGTCAGAGTATTTAATTTGTAGTAGTAATGTCTAGCAATGAAATGAAGCTCATTTCTGCATCTGCATGCGGGGGAAATTAACGCCTGTGTGTATGTAGCCTATATATATCTATGAGTATGTAGGTCAGACTGTCTAAAATAAAATCAACAAGTTTACAACACGAATCAAACACGCACAGGGGGTGACTGTAAATGAATCAGAAACGTGCCTCTGGATAGCCTCACGCCTTATCGAAACCTGACAAAATATCAGTTAGTATGCACTCTGCAAGTCATTTTTAATTCATAGTAGAAACAGTTTACAAGTGGAATCATCAGACGGGCCCGCAGCGGCTATTTATAGTCGTGCAGGGAACAGGGTGCTGCGGACAAATTGTCCACAAAGACATGAGCGATGTGACAGAGAGCTGCGGAGGAAACACGCAGGCTGCATTTCACAGCAGCACCTCTGCTCGTGTGAGCTTTCAGTTTTCTGTACCGAGCAAAAAAAAAAAAAACCCCAACAAACTTGAGGTTTTAATGGCATGTTATCAGACAAAAACCTCCAATAGAACCAATTAAACGATGGTAGCACTCAAAATAACTGTGCCCGCAAATATCAGTCAGTCTCAATATATTATCTGTCGAGCTTGATTAAACACCGATGACCTTAACAGGTCAAGTCCAAACACTTTAAAATGTCAAAACATTCTATTAAATGCTCAGATATGAATCCGGAATATTCAGGCTGCGGCGTGTCACGCCACGCTCTTGTTTTTGTCTTAGTCCGCCAAAAGAAAGGGCTCCACTGTTTGACATCCACTCTCCTTGCCTCCAGAAATGAAAAATCCAGCACTCTAAACTTGTTCGGAGACTTTTTTTGCTTCCCCCTCAGCACTCTAAATAGCTGCATGCATTTTTTTAATGCAATCTGAGACGGTGGATTTTGAAAGGACGGGCCGCCAGGCGCCAGTTGCTGTAAATGAAAACCAACTGCAATTGTTTTGTGTTTAGCGCGCGTTCCTTGCTTCCACATTTGTTTTGGGTTTTTTTCCCAGAGAAAAGAGCAGCCAGCATGAATACCCGTGTAAAAACTGCGTGTGGGGATGAATCCAATTTTATTTGTCACCCAGAGTAAAATGCAACGTTTTGTCAGCTATTTTCTACTTTAAAGAGGCACTATTGTACAAATTAAAATCTCATAAGATAGTGTTCAAATCAGATTGTATCATCGTGATGCTGAAATATCCTCCCTGAATAAATATAATCACATGCTGTTCATATTCCTTGCACAGATTCCATAGATTTGGCTGCATGAACAGTCTCCCTACGGGGACAAATAAGGGTCCAGACTGGTGGTGACGTCATCAAAAGACAAATCCCCCATTGGCTCCATTATAGCAGCGTGGATGCACACTTTAAAAGAGATGTCCTTTCCAACAGATTCAAATACTTACAGACAGCTTTCCTTTCTACAAAATTTCCCCATGTGTTTCTAAAACGTGCAGTTTGAGTCGTGCTTGTGTCAGAAATGCGCGCGGTGTTGAGAATTACGCACGTGTTAAAAATGGAGGGCTTACGTGTTGGATACACCGTAGCTGACAGTCAGGGATGACTGCAACTTAATATCGGTTAACACTACAGGTCTAAAAATCTCCCAGTTTTTTGTTCACGGATTTTCTTCAGCGCGTCTCTGAAATGTATCCCATTTAGTTTTTAAGTCTCTTTCATTCAGTATGAGCACAGGACAAAGTCGACACTAGACCTCAATGCCACTTCTAATATTACAATGGATATTGTTATAGAACTATAAATACTGGGAGAGCGACTCTGTGACATCCTTTGTCAAGTGTCTTAATGAAATAGTTAGGTTTAGGCAAATCAATGGTCAACTTTGCATCAAAATGTTAGTGAGTCATATGAATTCACCGCACATATACACAGTGTGACCCTGACATTAAGCCGTTAATTCCAGGTTTAAGCAGTTTCTTTGTATTTTTTTTAAACTTTAGAATTACTTTTAGTTTTAGGCTATTTATTTTGGAGTATTTCGCTTAACATGTCATTTGGATGATGTGTGTTGGAGTTACTTAGGCAATTGTTTGAGAATTCTTCCACCCAACAGAGCCGCCCAAGAATGCTCTAATTTATTTGTCACGTCGCCTTTACGCACACTTTACGCACGGCCGGCGGCCTGGCTGCTGGCCTCTTACCCGCACTCTGGCCTCGGTCAGGTTGGTCCACACGGCAATTTCCTCCCTGGTGCTCATATCCGGGTAGCGGTTCCTCTGGAAAGTGGCTTCCAGCTCCTGTAGCTGCTGGCTAGTGAAGTGAGTCCTCTGCCGCCGCTGCTTCTTCTTCTTGGGATCGTCCGCGTTCCCGTCATCGCTCCTGGGTTCAGCACTCCTCTCCTTTTCTGTGGATCATAAATCAGGGTGAAATGACTGTATGTAGTATACAGCTATAGGTTACTTTGAATGCAAGAAGGGCCATTTTTTTGCACAGAAGAAGGTAGTATTTGCACCTTAACAGTTAAACGTTTCCGACTGAAATTAAGTGCACCATCGTGCAAAAAATAGCTAAAGCTGCAGGTCAACTATGACAGAAAAGGCCTCTCAGCATGAAATAAGCAAAGCCAAAGCTCTAAATAAATTATTTACAAGGTTGTTCATAAAAAACACGCCTCAGAAGTGACAGGTTAAAGCCAAATATTTACAAACATGTCTGGGAGTTTTGTATCGATTCTTTCAAACACACTTAGGCTACATCTGACTGCTTTACGGTGATCAATATTGCTTTCTTTATGACGACTTTGTCCACTCTTATCTCCCAACTATCTTCTATTCGTGTCCTAACAAGATTGCCTCATTAAACTGAAGGGTCAACACGTGCAAAGTTTAATCACAAAAAGGGTATAGTCCCGTGAATGTCTGCCAAAAATAAAGAGCAACTTCAAACTTAAAGACACAAAGTCCCTTTTAATGTAACACCCATCAATAATTTCAACAAAGGAAAAGAGAAATAAATGACATTCACCCATATTTGCTATGTCTTCTTCATGTGGAATGAGACAGAGAAGAAAATAGCCCCGTTTTTCTAAAAATGTGGCACAGTTGAAGAACAAAAAGCTTGTCTAAGAATTGTTAATACAGACCTTCTGGCTTTCAGTTTAGATTGGTGGACGGGCCCAATATTTATAGTTTGTTTTAATGCATTTACTGACAGCAGGCCAGGCTGTTCTGCACATTTTTCCCTGACAGACCTCGGGATCCTGCCAAGTGTTTGGTTCAGCCAGCGCAATAAACAGAAAATGGGGTGTAACTGCAACCAAAACTGGACGATTTTCCATGTTCTGTTGTATTTATGCGCATTAAACTGGAGAGTAGAAATCTAGCCTACCAAACTAACATTTACGGCAAATGGGTTTTGATGTATTTCATCCATGAGCATGTTGCGCCGTAACACACGGAAATAAATCGTCATTGTAGTGAGAATAAGCGAACACTGGGACATCCAAGTTCACTCAAATATTGCCTCCTTTTTCCGTAGCGTTAAACTGCTGGGATGCCTCTGTGACAGCCCACCGTAAACGTGCTTATGGGAGACGTAAAATAAACTGTTATTGCACTCAGAAGAAGGAATCGAGTTGCTAAAAGCACTCTGACTGTGTACCTGCCAACTCTGTGTCTGAAGACTCGCTGCTTGAGTTCTCTAAAGTTTCTCGACTGCTGTTTGAAGTTCTCGGTAAATGAAACGCGGGGGCCACGTCGCGGGGCGGCGGTGCTCTCACTGCCTCTGCGATTCTGTCCAAATTCATCCCACCTTGAAGAGAAGGATGCGTACAAAGAGGAAACGGGGTGAATCCGGGGTTGCACAAAGCTTTCCTCAGCAGCTAACGTCAAAAATCCACCCTCTGCTAGACACACACCACGACATGAGAGGATGAACCATACAGGGAGAATTTCCACCAGAGTTGGGTTCTTCCACCAACAACACACCCACAAAAAAAAAGACTTCACGAAAGAAATCACACAGCCGTCTTTCCCTCCTCTACAGCAGTGGCGACCCAGTGCGCTCTCCTTCTCTCCGCTGCAGGGAAAAGCTACTGCCCGCTGTGACCGAGAGGTAGCTCCGGCTCTCCAACCCACACAAGAGACCCACCCATCTGCTGCGTTTAACCTCCCCAAAATTGAGCGAGTCCCACCCACTAAGCCTGCCCGCTGCAAGAAAATATCCACCCAAACAAGATATTTAGTCTGACGTCAAGCTAGAACCAACGCAAACGAAAAAAACAAAACCCTGCTGTTAATTCCTTACACGTTTGGTTTTTGTCGCGTGCACAACAAAAAATGTCTTCAGTCACGTTTAAGTGGAGTGCAAACATAAAAAGCGACAAATCTGCGAGAAACAAAAGACTATTCCTACCAGGTGAATATGTACCTCACCGGTTTGCTCACGTGTTCATAGACTTATGAGGCCCATTATTGGACTGGAAGCTTGGGCATTTTTTGCAGCGTTAATTTGCTTTTTTTTTTAGTTCTCGGGAGCGCGCAGTGCGTTGCTCTGAGTAAAATGGGCCTTTTATTCGTACAGGCATGTTTGAAATTTGTCCAGCGCAACGCAGCTGGACAAATTTCAAACACGCGCGGGCGCACACACACGCACGCACGCACACTCCCCACACAATGTATATCTCGGATATGTACCGAGCTGAATAAACATTTGCCATCTAACACGGGCCTACCCAGTTACTGTTTCCTCAGTATGAACAGTGAAGATTATTGTGTGCATGAATCAAATGCACCGTAAACTGACAAGCTTCGCTCTATCAGCTCATGGTTTCACCACAAATAAACAATCAAAAGTAATAAAAGCCAAGCAGATCAGAGCTTCAGAGCTCTCATTACTTTAACACACGCCGTGCCTGGACTGCAGGGTCAACACCAGGCTGTTTTTCACCAAATAACTTGGTGAACAACAATCTGCTACTTTCCCCAAACATTATATTCAGTCCTAAGCAACATACACTCAGCGGTCTGACTACACTGCTGGAGCCCAAGCTTTCAGCACAAATCCCATTATGATTGATAGGATCGGATTATAACCTGAATATGGCTACTGATGGTGATGGTTCAGTACGTTTTGTTGGAGCTGACGCACAGTGGTGGCCAGTTGCAGGCGCTCGGTCATCACTGAATAGGCGGCATTACGCAAAAACATTGTTTCACCACTGTGGAGAGTGAAAGTGTTCAGGCAACTTGGAATCCAAAACATAGCAATTCCTGTTGTGCAATTGTGCAAAAAAAGGCTATAAATGAATTTTAAATCAAACTTTCAAATCAGATGTTACATTTTCAGGGTGTTTCTGGATTATAATCCGTCATCCCTGACGCGCATGTACAGTGCTTGCGTTGACTCACAGCGCAGTGAAAGTGAACTGTAACCGTCTGAGCGTTCATATGCCTGCGTGGAGAACTACAGAGCTTCGTCCAGATGCTGACCTGCTGATATCATTGTGTGCTGCACTGGAGTAAAACATGCAGTAAAACGTGCAGTAATGTAGCAGCTGCATTAGAAATTAGACTTTTTTTTCTTCACAAAACTGTTAGAAAACGAGGGTGCGCCTGATGGCTACTAAACACGCAGGCCAAACCTCTTGGTTTCAATTAGTTTGAAGTCAGGATGGCGCCAGGTGAGGCCTAATTGTAAAACGTTAAGGTTTAAGTAGACCGGGTGCATCTTGCAAAGTCAGGGATGGAATTGTTATTTCAGACCAATAAGAGCAGTCATTTAGTTTGTTTTTATGCGCGATATATAGGCGCTATTCGGCCACATCAACCTATTGTGTACCTTCGCCTGTGCTAAGGTCTCTTTTTGTGTAGACCACACACGCACAGTCACCCTATTTCTGCAAAAAATTCAAGTTTGAATCGTTTACTGTAGTAAACCTACAAAGTCTTAAAATCGTAGTTCTGGTTCTAACACTCAAAGGCTAACATTTTCCAATGGAGTCAAACTTGTTCCAATTCAACATGTGTTTTTCTTGAATTATAGTAAGTATTTTTTTTTTTTCAGCTGAAAAATCAAACAAGTCCAACTGTTCAAACACAGCAGCAAAATTAATCTCTTGAGGAAAATCAGCTCTGAGTGACCAAATTGGAAAGGACAGATGTTTTGTTGTGTCTCTGCGCAATTACGCTTCGACAGAAAACATCACTGACGTCAATTTACGCATTTCTTTGATTGCAGACTGGTCGCTTTACGTCTCTCGCGCAATAGGCCTACGAGCCCAGCTGACCTGCCGACGTGCCTGTAGCCTACATGTGTCAGGTAAATGCGCACCGACCTCACCGTCTGAGACTTGGACTGTCCCCGGCGCCAGTCTCGAGCATTTTCGGCCATTGTATGACAGTGACTCCTGACATGAGATCCCCGTCGGACCGGAAAACTCCCCCCCCGAAGGCCTTTTCAAAAGTCAAATGTGTGAGCTCTCAATCACTTTCCTTTTTCCATCTATTTGTTCAGCCTCTCTTTGCACAGAGCAGTTTTAAAAGAGTGGGTCTCGAATAAGGGCCTGTATTATATGCATTCACATTACAGGCCTTCATTAATTCATTTTAATTAAGAAGTTTGAATAGCTGGAAAATAACCAATCCAGTGATTCTTTTTTTTTTTTTTAATTTAAATTCTATTTTTTTTAAATAGCAGAATGTCATTATTAGACTATCCAGCTCCAACACTCGTCATGGAGGCCTGTTGTGTGCAGTAATATGCCTGTAACAAGTTCGACCCTCACGTGTAACCTACTGAGGTGCCCTTGGGCAGGAAACAGATCCCCTACCTGCTTACTCGCTTTCAGAGCTGCGGCCAAGTGCGTAAAGTGATTTTTGAAGAGATATTTGGCGCAGAAAACGAGACAAATGTAACTGCAAACACGGGAGTGAAGCGAAGAGCCCTGCGCGGAAGTGACCTCGAGTACCCGGTCACCCCACGGCTCTGGGTGGATCAATATAAGTCGATTTATTTATTTTTTTAAAGAGCAGTAGTGCAATTTTATCCTGAAAGTCATTTTCCTAATATTATATGAATATTACAGCAGCACTACAGTAGATAGGCCTTAATAATCACCATAAACCCGCTGACCTTAAAGTCCCCACAGAAATATTAAAGGATTTACAGCACATGGAGACTTTCCGTGGAAGAGTTCCTGTGATTCTACCTTCCTCTGTCCTCCAGCAGATATTGCAGCCTGATAGATGGGAGTAATTCAAATACCCAGCCTCCTCAGCCTGCATCCCTGCCTGCGTCCTACTCCTCCTCTGCTTTGGAGGGCACTTGCGTGTGATGGATGAGTTAAAAAGCCTTTCCATCCGGCAGGACAGGTTAAAGGCCAGTGGCAAAGCAAACACTCATATTTTTCCTCCACCAAGAAGTGAAAATAAACTCTGCGAACTCCGTTAATCACACACACCAAACACACACACACACACACAAACACAGTCTTGGTGTATTTTTTTCCCTCTGGACTGTAAGGCAACCAAACAAAGTAAAGCCAACCACGGGGCCCAAAAACAAAGCGTATAGAAAATTAAAGCTGGCTAGCAGATTCAAAGGCAGGAAAGCAGTGGAGATGTAACTGGACACGTTGGGTAACTGGAGAAGGACAGAGCTGATTATTTCCTTGGTGATGGTTTCCCTGCTTGGTCCATGGCCTGACCTGGAGCCTGACAACCAGCCAAAAACCAACCTGACAGAGGGCATCCAAGTGTAAATACGAGAACTACCTCTAATGGCCATCATAGGGAAACACTCCATAAGAAAACTGTTACAAAACCATAAAATATGGGATGCACACATACATCATACTGCATGTTTACTCAGCACAGTTTTATGGAAAAATAAGTAGCTTTATAACTTGTGTTGAGGTGGACTTAGTCTTCAAGAAATACAGATTTGTCACACACAATAAGGAGTTTGATTAGTCGGCTACTTTCAAAAAAATCAATAAAAACGCATATGTGTCAATTAGCAACATAGATTCCTCTTACTTTAATGAAGGTCCGTGCTGTTTAACACCTGACCTTCTAAGTTGAAGCTGCTTTATTATAAATTATTATTTCCTGAAAGACAATTAGGTTTAAATGGATTTTACACAACCAGTCTCCGCCTCACACGCATGGCTGTCATTTAAATTTAACTCAAAAACACGAATTATTTCCATTTTTTCACGTCTCCGTTTTACGCACTTTCTTTGGTCTGTGGTTAAATTCAGGTTTACAGAAAAACCTTCTTTAGAATTTGATCAAAAACATAATTTATTATGAGAAAAAATATTACATGTAAACGTCTGCTTTTGGAAACAATTTTCCTTCTGAATCGAGCTTTTTGATTGCTGACAATATGGCTTTGATTTTTTCCACTTTTTTTTGGTCTTGTTTTTCAAATGCAAAACAACTCACCAGGAAATCATTATCAGAAACCAGACACACGAAATGCAGCAGA
Organism: Coreoperca whiteheadi; assembly: GCA_011952105.1. Classification (NCBI taxonomy): domain Eukaryota; kingdom Metazoa; phylum Chordata; class Actinopteri; order Centrarchiformes; family Sinipercidae; genus Coreoperca; species Coreoperca whiteheadi. The sequence goes on along the minus strand of CM022491.1, from coordinate 2,293,788 downwards.
TTATATGTGGAAGTAAAACTCAGCTACGTTGTTGAAAATGTTGTTTCAGTCTGCTTTCATTCGATTTCCGCACGCTCCCATTTGCGTCTCATTATGTGATATTTCCGCATATCAGCATGTCGTAAATGCCCTGCGCATTAATTCACCACATAGCAAACATATTGCGTCTAAAAGCGTAAAAGCAGATGCCTGTGAACACGCACAGCCTGTGTGCTGCCGTGGGTCCGTGCATAGACTACAGCATCCTTTTGCTGCTCATGACAGCTTCTAGTTTTGCATATTGTACTAAAACTATAACACAAACTTTCTCAAAGGTGTTGTAATTGTATAACCGAGCAGAGTACAAGTCATACCTGGGTCCCCACAAGAAATCCCATTCTTCGAAAGGTTCAGTTCCATTCCAGTTGGCTGGAAAACAGAAGAAAGTTGCATCAGAAGAAAATTTCCTGCAGCTTTGGGGAAAAAAATAAATAATTTCCTCATATGTATACCTAAAAACTATTTGATACAAAAAGAAAACCAGTCTGTCTTTATGTATTTGTGCTGATTTGTCATTTCTACAATCTATGCTTTTGCTGATACTTGATAAATTAGTTAGTTCCAAACCAACAGCTAATAATCCTGTAATACCTACAACGTTGCTACACCCCAGGAAACTTCACAATCGTGGTGAATTATTTGTGCGTCCTTCTCAAGCACTTATTTCTAGAAAATAAAAAATTATAAGGAAAACTCCAAGGCAATGCAGCTAAAAAAACCCCAATAATTTAAAAAAGTAATAAGCAACAAACTAAACTTTTCACCAATACTTTCGCGTTTCATGCTTTGGGCCTTCAGTAACATCCCTAACCCGGGGCGCGCGCGCGCGCGCGCACACACACACACACACACACAAACCAACAGAGAGCCCCTCTTATCTACAGGAATCCCTTTGCTGCTTAGGTCTTCAGTAAATCTTCACTCAGCTCCTTTCTGTCCCTCCGCGTTCACACGCTTCAATGGCGCACCCGCCTGCACTTTATATTCATTTGGTTCATTTCAGGCGCCAGCAAGACATTAATGCAGAGTTTAGCTGGGGTGCACTGGAAATATTACAGGAGGCTTTAGGTTAAATCTGGCTGACAATGATGCTCAGACACTCTGAATAGCTCTGACTCCCTTTTAGCTGCCAACTAATATTTTCTACAGACGCTGCTGCTGTTGTACTCCACAAATCGATGCTGTGCGTAAAGCTCCTTCCACTAGTCTCCGGCCTCCCTACGGCCACTGCAGCTTCTCTGATCCCAACTAACCTACAACACGCATTGCTTAATGGAGTCAGCAATGCAATGCAAAAACATTCAATGCCAACATTTAATGTACTCCATCATGCTTAACACGGACTCATATGTGACTCGTATTTGCAACATCTGAAGCGTAAAAAAGACCAAGAGTGGGATGCCAGCCAACCTTCTGACCGAGTCCCTGAGCTAAAATTCAGCGACCTGACAGACAAGGTGCGTGTTTTACTCACCAGTTGGTTGCCAGCAGAGGCACACGACAGAAAAAAATGAATTAAGCCTCAGAGTTTCCCCATGCAGGTGTTCAGTAAATCCACTGTATGCGTCGGCCGCGCGTAAACGCTGCGTCCGCGGTAATCAGCGCTTTGGTTGCGTCTCTGCGGCGCTGCCTCGGTTTTCTTCGCCAGCGATCTGCAGCACGCCTCGCGGTGACGTCACTACAACGCAACCCCCCCCCCCCACTATCCGCCACCGCCGCCACCATCTCCAGCCTCCCGAGTTGTCTCATCCTCTTTATCCTCCTGCACCTTCGATGTCCTCTTCATCCCAGTGCTTTTTTTTTTTTCAATCTTCATCATTGTTTATTCCTCATCGAATTCTACAACTTTATCACCCTCACCTGACGTCACCCTCATCTCCATCCTCCTTATCTTCATCCCAAAATGTATCCTCATTCTCAGCTTCCGATCTTCATCTTGAAATGTATTTTCGTTCTCATTCCTCAACCCCAGTATGCCAGCAACAAGCAGGAGAAGTATAATTAAAGTATAAGAATACTTTAATAATGCCCTATTTATATAATACATATAATAATAATGATTCCGTTTTTATTTCAGATTATTCTTTAAAATACAATCCGTCTTGTTCAAACCTGCTCATATTTCCCTCTGTGACAGCGGCTGTGAACAAAAGCAGTTTCGGCGTGAAAAGTTGGGGCTTAAGAGTTGTTATGAGTCCGTCACTGGTGCGCAGTCCACTTTTTACACCGCTTTTCTGTGAACTCACACAGGTTGTCTTGGCCTTGAAAAAACTGTTAGGCAATAATAGCTGGTTCTCAGTTATGGTCTCACCCAGGTAGAAGAATGGAACCCACGCGTCTGATATATTAGTTTGTGCTCTTCTAGACTTTAGATATTTATTTAAAAAAACCAAACAATTTAAACTTCATTGGTCACACGGGATTCCAGTTTCAGTAGCATTTGTTTCTGGTTACTTGTCACACACGAAATCCCAATATTGTACTGATCAGCAGTTAATTTCTATAAATAGCCTATTTACAGCAGGACGTCTTTACGGATCGTTTGGGTGCGGGCACCAGTGTTTGTCTTCTCGAGAATTACTTGGTTCGGCAAACAAAGCCGTCTGAACATTAGAGTCTGAAGCCCTTGTTAACGGACTATTGTTTAACCTGCTGTCGGGTTTTACATGAATCAAAACACTTTAATTCTGCCGATATTTTTTTTGTTCTGTGGCTTAAATGCTGGGAATGCGGCTGACTTAGTTTTTGCATTTTTAAAATAAAATGAACAAGAAAACAACGGCTTCCTGAAAAGCCAGAGATGCTCAGATGGACGCATTCAGACCTGCGGTGGAGAGGGAAGCAAAGACACAAAACACAACGAAAACGACGGAGAGAAAACACGTTTATAAATCTTTTAGCTAAAGCAAATAAACAGATGATTCGGGTCGGATCTTAAGCGCTGCAGCACGGTTGTATTAATACACTAAAGGCCTAAAATGTATAGTAAAATAGTGGGCCACAAGTAGCCGAGACCGAGATTAAAGTAGATTTAGACTGTGAGCCGTGGGCGGACTGGATCACTGATTAAGCCTTTAAATAAAACCATGAAAGTGAAAATAAAGCAGCTACAATAACATATGAAATAATTTAATTAACATATACAGTATCTGAGAAGCCATTTGTTTTTATCTGTTTTTTTTTCCATGCATGTCCTTATCAACATCCTTGTTGCAGACTTGATCTTTGAATCGAGACAAAACACACACACACACACACACACACACACACACACACACACTCACACACACTCACTCACTCACTCACTCAGGCTGGATTTCAAACATCCACAGCCAAGATGTGCAGCCCACGCACGCACAGCCAGTCCCACCGCTGAACCACCACAGCGTCTGTGTGGCAGAGAATATTTCCAGCTCCACATACTTGGTTTACAAGCTGCTCCTTTTGGCCCGAGACATGGGAGAAAGTGTGAAATTTGTCCCACCCTTACACTTTCCTTTTTAACTCGGCCAAGAGCTGCGCGCGAAGCAAAGCCCGGCCCTGAGAGAGGGATCCTGGAGGGATTAAAGGGGAGCTGCGGGCCTCCCTCCAGGACACGGACAGGCCTCCTTCCCATGGTGCCTCTCCACACCGAAGGCTCTCTCACCTATCCTCACGTCAGCTTATTTTTTCTTTTCTTCATTTGCAGGAGCACAAAATGGACGTGTTACAGGTGAGATGCAATGATGTAATTAATCACCAGGCCTAAATTGGTGCAGAAAAATTTCTTTGAACTCAGTTTTGGACAGTTTTGATACCTTACACTTTCAGTCAAGAGCAGCTCTTACTTGATTTTGATGTCAAATAAAGACTAAATTGAGATACATTTTCCTAATTTGTACTGGAAGACCATAATAAGGAACTAAAAAAACAAACACTTGTAGCACCTAAGTTATCATTAACTTGACTGAATTATGTAAAATGAGTCAATCACTGCAACATAAAGTCTGCACCACATGCCTCAAATATCTGTCATCCTGACTGATTGGAGCCACATTACTAATGTGTTCTTGTGACTCCCATTAGGCCTCAATAGTGACAATACTGACCCCAGCTCTTAGCATGCAACTGTATCCACAATATAGTAAAATAATAGGCAATATCAGCCTGTCTACCTGTGAGGCCTGCATTGCTAAATAATGAGTCTTTCATACTCACACACACATGCTCTCTCTCTATAATTAGCCAGCAGGCAGGTAGCAGAATGCTGTGATTACTCGAGTGACTCGAGGAGTTAAGTAGCGCCCTGAAGGTGAGGCCGTGGCCTCATCTCTCCTGTGTAAATAGGTGGAGGGATTATTTGGCCTGTTTTGGAGTGTGTGTGTGTGTGTGTGGGTGAAGGGGGAGGTGGTGTGTGTGTCTGTGGCCAGGACCTGTCTGATGGTCACCCCCGCAGCGTAAATAGCTATTCCTCAATAACAGAAGAGCTTGAAACACACTGGAAATATGGAAAACAAGCTCCCACCCACGTCAGGAGAAGGGTTTCAGTACGGAGGAAGTTGGATGCGTAGGTGTGTGTGTTCAGGATGCATTTAACACACACACATCACACACTTGCAGAGTCGTGTGTTTTTCTGAATCCAGTTCATAGCAGAATCATCTGTTTTAGTCTGGTCTAACCCACAGAAAAGAGGACTATTGCTCTCTTCACTGTGGCCCTTCAACCAGCGACTCCCAGTGAGCTCCCCATCCAGGACCATCATCATAAAGCAGAGCTGGTGGCATTAAGGCCTGTTTCCGCTGAGCGAGGAGCAGAGAAGTGCTTTTGAACTGTGTGTCGTCCAGACTCTGTAGAATCAATCAGGAGGGTTTTGTGAGCTTGACACTGGGCAGCTCGACAGGATGGAAAGCCTTTTGTAACGTCGCAGCCGTTTTTCGAACTCGAAGCAGAGCCAGAGAGTCCGCCTGCATGTCAACAAGCCAAACACCCGACCAGCCAGCCTGCCCCGATGCTCAAACAGATACACAACAGACTTTTGGACAGACTGCCAGCAAGCCATGATATTTACTGCATAAAGTTTCCACTACAGTGGATATCTATCTACTTCAAAACATGTGAGCGGATGAGAATGAAGTCACCCTCTCATCACTGTGGCTAGTATGAGGAATGGATGCTTACCAGTTACCCTTTTTTTTTTCTTCTTCTTTGAAAGAGTCCCCCTTGAAGTGTGTTGAAAACGCAGATGTCACAGTTTCCAATCGGCAGTGAAATTAGTGATGTTTTGATTGCGCAGGGCTCGGAGATTACCAACGTAAACAGGTCTGGTGCATAGATCATCATTTCAAGAGGAGGCATCATCCCTTTTTTCCACTTTATCCAAACTCAGCGGGCCTCTTTGGCTTAGTGCTGATGAGAAGCGGACATCCAGCTTCCAGTTTTTCATCTGAGCATCAACCTAATGCTGGCTAAAGTGATATTTCCTTTTGGTAGAACATTTAAATGGCCGACCACCAAAATTGGCTGCTCTAGCACCACAATTGAACGGAGCTTGTCTAAAAAAGGTCTTTCCTTCACTTCCTTTAGCTTAATAATTAAAAACAGCCGTGTAATAAATATGTTATCTTCTTTCACTGCAGATTTTAACATCTCTTGCAAGCACATTTTCCTGTTTTCCAGGGATACTGCTTTTGGAGGTTAAAAACTCCTGGACGTAACACTCAATTGATCAAATTTAAAATGATCCACTAAAGTAAAGCATCACTTAAAAAATGACACTCACTCAGTTTTGAATGCTGGTGTTAAAATGCAGCACATCCTGCGGTGGGCTTGATGTTTAGTCATCTGAAGACATCTGATCCTTAAATAATTGATAGATTCACATTATTTGTATCCATCTTCATTAAAATTATGCCCAAGACACGTGCAATATTTTCATTTGATGTGATGCTGTTTTCTTAACAAAATCAACAGTGGGAATTTAAATGGAAAACAGTGCTCAAGACAAGATGGGTCAAGTCATATTTAAGAATTAGCATGTCATACTATATGACTAAAATCACATATACTTTGTAATTTAGCCACAAATCCTGGGCTAATAAACATGGAATCCAAGAACAAACATAATTTAAGAAGTAATTGATTCTCTTTCTGGGTTTGATGGAACAGGAAAAACTCTCCAACCAAGACAAAAAAAAATCAGCTGGACCTGCCTGAGATTTTTAACCACATGAATAATACTATATGTACCAATTCTTGAATTGAAAGCCACAGCTTCAACAGGCTGTTGTGCACTGTGGCGGCTCCAAATGGCAGCAACAGGTAACTGTTTGAAAACTGTGTGAACCTCAATACCCACAAATCCCTGAAATCCTGTAATGTGACGCTGTATGATACGGACGCCAAGAAGAATCTTTATGAGAAGGACAAACTGCACACAGTGCTCCCATGTTTATCAACCTGGTGAGTTTGAGATCAGTTTAGGCCGATGCAAGAGCAAAAGACTGTGTGCAGACCGACACTTCTAACGATCAATTTTCCACTTCCTGTGACTTGAGTTCCGTTAACTGATCGAACCGGACACTAGAAGTTCATCGGGCTGATTAGGTGAATCTCTTGGGAGGGAGTTCTATTTGCAACTGAAAATAAGGCGAGCGTACATTTGTTTTCATATAAAAATCTTCACTACACAGTAGCTGTAAGTCCCCCAATACTCTGCTTCCTCTGTAGGATTCTGAGTAGTCCACTCGCTTTAGTCTTGTTTTTGTTTATCAAGTGAACTGAAAGCTGAGAGACACAACAGCCGCAGGGACACAGGATACAAATAGGTCCTCCAGGATTCAGTCAGGCCAGCAGGAGTTCATGTCCACAGGCAAAGGTCTTAAACAATAAACCATCACTATGCTCTGCACAGTAAGATTTTAAGCCGCGGATATTTATTCCACAATGAGGTTTCCATATCTGTTTATCCCTTCAATCCACCTGCATCTATAAATGATAAAAACTAATCCAGAGGAACAGGCCTGTTTTGTATTCAGAAACACCTTGAGCTGCATGGAACGCATGGTGCTATAATATCTGTGTTGTCCCAAAGGGGATTAAAGTACTGATTTCACTCACTGAGGGAGTTTTGTATCGGACATGGTGTGTCTGGTTGGTGCTGTATATTCCACACAACCTCATTGATAATCGCTTAAAACAGATTTCTAATATCAGTTGCATGAAAAGGTCTTTTGGGAAAAAAAAAAAATCCTTTTTTTTGGTTCTTCACTTTTGATAGATTGTTTTATTTACCGTCTCTCTCCAACATCTGGATTCTGGCCTCTGGAGCGGCACACAGCACTGAACAAGCTTGGCTGTGGCTCGGCGAGCTCGGAGATTTATGGCAGAGGCTTATAGCACTCTGCTGTGTTTGGGATAGCGTTGCCCTGCGCCGTCCCACTAAGATCACTATACTCTCTCCTCCTCTGCTTCCCCGCTTTCAATCCAGCCTCTGGCTCATCGAGGAAAACTGTCCGCTCCCTTCTTCCCCTCTCAGACTGCTTCTGTCACCAGCGAGGGACAATAAAAACCACGAGGTCATGTGGCTGCTCTGATTACCAGAATATGTTGATTGTTTGGTTAAAGAGCTCAACAATGCCTCTTGGTTCTCCACATTTGGGTGATTTAAGTTATCTTTAAGCAATACAAACAGTAAAATAGATGGATTTCTTCACCTTACTTAACTATTGATTATCTTTTGAGACTAAACCCATCTTGTACACCGATCCTAAGGTCTACATCCAACAAAAACAAACCAAAACATTTTGAGAAACCCAAATTTCCCAAACTTCCTCATAGGAAAACGGACATGATTGTTTCCCTGTCAAGGGCAACTTGTCATTGCAAAAATGACTCTGTGAGGAGCAAAGGCGGAAGTAGTGTAACATTGCTATCATTTGGTTAATGTTGGTTTCTTCTAACACTGACCAGGATCTTTTCTCGAGAAACCTTAAAGAAATAGTTTGACATTTGTGGAAATGCACTTATTTATTTTCTGGCAGAAGGTTGGATAAGAAGATTGATACCACTCATGTCTCTGTTTATTAAATATAAAGCTACAGCCAGCAGTCGGTTAGCTGAGCTTCACATAAAGCCTGGATACAATGGGAAACAGCTAGCCTGGCTCTATCCAAGGTGATAATTACCAGCAACCTCTAAAGCTCACTAATTAACACATTATATTTTGTTTGTTTAATTCATACAAAACCTGAAGTGTAAAAATGACAATTTGCTGATTTATTGGTGGTTATGTGCCGGACTATTGTTGAGCAGTTGCCAAGCAACCAGCAGAGCTTCCAGGAAGTTACTGCTCAGACCCAAGAAATAGAGGCGAAGTCCCTCCCCTTCCGGTGGACCACCATGGGACATTATCTGGGAAAAAATATTTATGGTAGTCATTGGCGAGAGACAAATTATTATCTGATTCCGTTTGAATTGTGCCATGAATTGAATTGAAAATACGTGGTTAGAAAGACTACACACCTGAAAAGTCGAGCAAGTGGCGTCCCAACTTTCTCTCTCCACAAGTAGCCTGAGCCGCTGAAACAACGATGCCTGTGTTTCGTACATGCATGTATGAAGTACTGGATTTAGTAACAGAGCAACGGGTTTTGCTCTTTCTTTCGCCCCCGGCTATTACTTGTAAAATTGCGAATAGTTGGTTTTAACACTAAAGTCTTTGGAGGGATTAAACAAACAAGACATAATGTGTTCATTTGTGAGCTTTAGATGCTTTAGCTTTTAGATGGATTTTGATACCTTTGGACAGAGCCAGGCTAGCTGTTTTCCCCATTTTCTAGTCTTTGTGCTAAGCTAACTTAGACTTACAGTTAATGGACAAAATATGTGAGTGGTTTCAATCGTCTCATCTCGTCTCTCTGCCAGAAAGCAAACAAGCATATTTCCAAAAATTTTTGAACCTTTTTGATCTTTTGAAAATGTCAAACTTTTGCTTCAATCAATTAGTTTTAACCTAAACTTAACCATAGAGGTGGAAGGTCAGAAAAATGCTTGATTGTTTTTGTAGTGGTCATTTGTAACAGTTTTGGAAGGCACTATAACAAATTACATAATGTCATTTAGGCTGTAGGACCTGGTAATTCCTTTTGATGACTTGATGCTTGAGATTTTTGTAGTGGTGAGACTTTACCTCATTTCCATAATTTCTCTCTAAAGTGAGTTTAAAATATGTAGTATCAAATGGACATGTGATTGGTGCTGGAGGTCATTGTAACTTTTCACTGCCAGAGAGGATCTTGTACTTGTTCTCCGGCTAAAATCTGTTTCTCTGGCATGTGTCAATTGTTGCTCTTCTACTTATTTGTGGGGTAAGAGATCAAGAGAGAGCGTCCAATTTTCCATCATTTGAGGTGTATTACTTCCCCTCCCCTCTGTCTCTCAACTCACCTTCAACCGGGATGCTCAGAGTGTCTGTAATAATCCTTTTGGCTTTTTGCCTAAAGGGTTCCCATACTAAGAGATCAGTTTAAATATCATGAAATTGTATTTGAGTGGTTTCTAGATGAGTTGTTTTTGGCATAAGGGCCAATAGCCTGAAGCTTACTCAGCACATAGCTTGATAATTTGTTTATTTGGGGCATGGCCACAACTAATGTTAGATTCACAGGCGTTGGATCATGTTAGAAGTGTGTGACAACAAAATGTTTATAACATGTGGCTGCTCTCTGTAGCATGTCGCAATATCTCTACAGACTTTTAGGACCTTACTCTAACTGGGCATGTGAAGGTAGCAAAACCTAGGGCATGAGAACTGCTTAAGGTTACTCAGAGGAAGGCAACTCCAGCCTCTGCACTGGGCCTGATACATGTGTATATAAACCTACTGACAGCAGGCTGGAAAAACAACCTGGCAGAGAGAGAGAGAATGGAAAGTAGAGTGAAGAGTAAACGAGGAAGAGAGAGAGAGAGAGAGAGTGTCCAATCGGACCCGCCCAGGATTCAACCTATAGCTCTCTTTGTATTCCCCTGACACAAAGATTTATTATGCAAACATTACCGTTCCCAAAAATACATATTGAAACAATTTTTGGACAAACATGGAAGACAAAGTGAACGTCCTGCGCTGTCACGGGAGTTTGGAGCTCAGGGCGAGGCGGCAAGGCAGCTCGGAGAGCAGCAAGTGCATTAGTAGTCTCGCTTCAGGAGGCCTGAAAAGGTAAGCAGGCTGGGGCGGCGATGTGGGCCGTCACACAAGAGCGAAGGACTGTCAAAAGAGAAACAAAAAGGAGGGATAAATGATTAAGAAGCTGCCACGGCCTCCCTGCCTGTCAGTGTACCTGCCTGCTCAGTGGAACCAGGCCGAGCAAAGGCTTGAACCCGGAGAGTGTAAACAGTTATAAACACACTCCCATGTACACGCGTGCGTACTCACACACTTGTACAGCTGTATGTCCTCAAAGCACGTGCACGCACACTCACGTATGTATCGCTGCGGTTTTGAGGTCACTCACTGACTAGGCTATATGCTGACTACAGGCTTTGTGCTGATGTATCCTTTTGAACTGAATTATTCTGCTACCTGTTACACAGGTGCCTGTGGTGGCTCTGCAAGTAACTGTGATCCACCTTTTCAAAAATAGTTTATTCAAGCTGTGAAAAAACTAGAAAAAGTGTGATTAGTCTGCTGTTAGTTCTGCCTCATAAAACCTGTTAGATCCTCTAATAGTCACACAAGAAAGTGAAATTCCGCCAGATGTTGCTGCAAAATAGGAAGTACTTGAATCTAGTTGACTTTCTAGCTAGTGCTTCTGTCGGCTACAGTCTATGGTCGGCTACACATGTCCATGTCGACGGTGACGGTGAGTTACTGACCGTAGCAGTTTCATTTCAGGCCGCAGCAGAAAGCTCCGCTGTAGTTGATCTTCAGAAATGCTCAAGTTTACTCGTATGCTTGGGTAAATGTAACGTTAACTTGTGTGGATTCTACCGAGCTACTTCATCAATAAAAGAGCTAAGCTACCAAAAAGCTTTTTGATGTAAAAAAACAGCGATGCTACCAGCATGCCACTGAGAAATATAGTTAAACTAGTAATACTACTGCCCAACACTGGAAAGGAAAGCACATTTAATAAACATAGTTCACACTAGGTACTCACCACTGTGTGATGACTCATACCAAACCATAAAATAAGTCTTTTGGCATTGCAATATATATTTTGCAAGAGAAGAACTTTTTTTGCTGCTTATTCAAGTCTAGTTGCAGTGACAGAAGGGTAAGCATGGTAACCCAGGTGTTCTCCCCCCCCCAGCCACGTCCTCCATCTCCTCTGGGGGGATCCAGAGGTGTTCCTAGGCCAGATGGGATATATAATCTCACTGGCGTGTTCTTGGTCTGCCCTGGGGTCATGTCCCAGTGTCAAGACAGTTTGCTATTCTTTGACAACGCAAATTTGTCTGTCAAAGTTCACTAAACTTGACGCTAAACCTCAAATTTGCTTCGCTGATGTGAGCAAATCCTCTGGTCAAAACAATTTGTTCAATTGAACAAAATTTGGCGTGAAATTAACTAACAGACCAACTCCTTTTCCAGTGTTGCCTAATTCCCAATAATGCTAGACAAATTAGCTCTTTCAAATATAGCAAATGCATTTCCAGTCCTATCACCATTACCACTCTGAGACAGTGAGAAACAAACACTTTGGTCTTTGAATGAATGCACACCACTGCCACATAGTGTTGCAGGGAACTTAGACAGCCAATGGGTAAAGCTGTTGAACTACAAATGATTCCCTATCTGCTGCACAGAAATATACTTCACCTTTACCTGAACCCGTGATCCTTGCTCACAACAGACACGATTTAGCAACATTTCTAAAGAATGAAATGCTTCGGTTGTCGCCAAAGCCGCTGTCTTCTGCCTTTGCTACAGTTTCTCCCCTCAGTTCCATCACAATCATATCCCTGTAACCTGAAGCGTCTTCATGCACGTTCTATGTATTTGTGCTTACAGCTAAGCTATAGTAACTTGTTTTGCACTTGATCAAAACACTTTCAAAACATAATTTAGGGTTAATTTTATTGCTGAGAGTTCGATTAGAAGCTCGACACTAGGAGCCACAGCCAGGAGAACAGTTAGCTTAGCTTAGCACAAAGACTGGAAAGTGGGGGAAACAGCTAGCCTGGCTCTGCCTAAAGGTAAAGTCCACCTACCAGCATAAAGCTCACTGATTAATACATTATAACTTTGTTTAATATGTACAAACCGAAGTGTAAAAACGTACAATTTGTGGTTTTATGAGGGGTTATGTGCTGGACTATTTCTTGGCTGAGTGCAGTGACTTCCTGGAGTCTTGTTGTCACAGCTAATAAGCATATTTCCCAAAATACTGAACACATGCTTTTTTTTAACTGTGAGGACACTGATGGAGGCCTTAGGATTGTTGCTGTTTGTACTTTTAAGTCCAATGCGCTTCTTGTTAGAAGTCTCACCATTTACAGGTTTGCTGTATTATTATTTGAGTTATGAAGATGGAATAAACCGACACAGTCAGTTTAAATTAATGGAATTTAATGGAATGTGGGTCTCACATCCAATAATGGATGCATACGCTGCACTGACTTAAACCTTAAGTTTTCAGGGAGCTGACAACACGCCTTGAATTGATCACAGCATTGCTTTATAAAACCACCTGTAGATTTTATTTCTTTCTGCAAGGTTAATACATCAAAACAGCATTGCACGTTAGCCAATTGAGGTGACATGTTCTTGGCGAGGTCTGAACTTCTAGGCGGCAAGTAAGCGTCATATATTGATCAAGAGAAACCACTGAGGGTGAACGAGCTTCCTCTACATATTTGCTCTGGAACTTCAGCCGTGTTTGTCCATCAACAAAAGGTCAACCAATATTTCATTTCTCTCAAAGCACCTCGCTCCCTGTTCACGTCATCTGGGAAGTTGTTGCACCTGAGAAAGTCATGAACTGAATGCATTCAAGCACACATTTACACGCACACACAGACGCATGCTGCTCCATCTCAGACTCACATCCTCCCTTAAAAAAAAAAAAGTGATGTATGTGTGTTTCAGAAAGGACACGTAGGTGAAACTCAACATGCCTCCTCTCTTGTTTCTTTTTCTCAGAGTGAAAGGTATTCAGGAGGGAGAGGACAACGTCGCCCCGCTGGACAATTTACTGCCCTTCTCTGGGAATTCCACATGATCCAGGTATGGGAATGGAGAGTGGGAAAAGCTGGAGCAGTGAACTCACCCTGGCAGTTTTATCTTGATTGCCAGATAAAGCAGTATCTGCTGCTCTAAAGCTGTACATGAGAGTCTTTAGCAAGAAGCACTTTAGCTCCTACTCACGTTCTGGCTTCTGATAAAAAAAAAAAAAAAAATCCCACAAACACTGTGTCATTAGCAAGGCCAATAAAACTGCACAGAGACCTGGAGCTTCTTCTGAAGACTTCTCTTTAAAGCAGCAACATACTTGTGGAGAAATAAAAACCTTTCTTTCAAGTTCATCAATCAAAATCCCTCAAATACTGAGCATCTGCTCTGTGAAAGGGATATCAGTTAGGCGTCTCTAAGTTTTCTGAATAAAAGTGCTGCATCTTTATGTAAGAGTAAGAACTGTCCATGAAGATTTAGGAAGATCCTGATAACGAATGATTAACAAAATAGGCTACAAAACGTTTTGATCTAGAAATGTGTTTTCGCCAGATGCTTATTTTTGTCCACTGTGAAAAAACCTCAGTAAATGACATTTTCTGTCACACTCCACTGAGACCAACACCAGAAATATGGCAATTTTTGCACCAAGATTATTGTTTTCAATGCACACCAGCTTTGGCTAACATTTGCTCTTAAGCCCAAATGTTTATGAGAAGCTTCTATAAATTTTAGTCCTTAATGCTAGAGGGAACAACTTGTTTCCTCCGCTTCTCTATTTTCTCTTCGTTCTTTCCCATGCTGTGTCCTGTGCCTGACACGCAGGCACAGGTGTGGATTAACACAGGTATATACATATACACACTAATGCAAACACACAGTAGCCTGACCAAGCAGACCAGGTTAAAGAGGAGTAAGGGAGGAGGAGGAGGGTGAACTGCTGCGACTCTGGTTATCCTCAGTCAGGAAAGAGTGTTTTCCCACAGCAGTGCACGCAAACAGCTTCACATGGCTTCTTGTGTAACACAGCATTCAACTCTTGTCTTTACTACAAGAGTTTACTACAAAGAGGGGGACTCTTTGTTTTATCTGATTGAGTTTTCAATAAAAAGAGGGACCTATGACCTCTTCGCTGGTGATCATCATAAAGCACAATCCCTGTCCGAATATTGTATAGCTGAAATCTATTACACCTCAGTGCATTCATTTATGCTGTTTTCTCCATTGACACCCTTGTTTTTCACATACTGTACTGTGAATTCACCTCAGAAAAGTCATGACAAGGCACGCATACGTGCAAAGCTGAGCATGGTACTTAAGTACTGAAATCACTTCAATGGCTCCCAGTGCAATACGAAATCAACTTCAAAATACTTCTTACTCTTTGAAAAAAGTTAATTGGCTCCCTAGTACATATCTGACCTGCTCGCTGACTACGATTCAACCAGACCTCTCCGGTAATCAGATGGTGTTCGGCGGTTCAATCCCCCACCCGTGCGTCGAGGCATCCTCAAGCAAGACACTGAACCCCAGGCACAAAAACAACCTGGTTAGGTTTAGGGAAAGCTCATGCTTTGGGTTACTACTTCTCATGGTTACAGTAATAAATACTTAGTTCAGGTTATGCTGACGTTAGGTTAGATTAAGTAAGGTTAAGTTAAGCAAGCATGCGGTAAACTGTTAAGCAAGATAATGTAACTTTTGCTGAACAGCAGCCACTATGGCCACAAGTCACAATGAGAGTAGAGACTAGGGCTCGGCAATAAAATAATAACGATAATTATCTCGATTATAATTTTCCTCAATAGAAATATAACTAGCGGCTCACAGACTTGTAATTGGAGCGAAATGAGCGAGACACCAAAGAAAACGCAGGGCCCATGACCAGCTTGATGCAGGACGAAGCCATCGTCGACAAGAAAGGTCACTCAACGTCTATAATTTGGAGAGCTAACCAAGTTGTTTTTGTGCCTAACCAAACCTTAACCATAGCATTATCACATCACAACAGATTTATTTTGCCACACTCTTCATGGCATTTATGAATTAATGTTTTCATTTTTAAGAGGAAGAATGTTATTTATTTGTAATAGTCTAACTCTTAATTGTCCTACCTTGCCCAAATAAAAAGGCATTTATTATTACACATAACAATTGGGCAAACAATATTACTGTAGATAAAAAAAGGTGAGTATATTTAAGTCAAGGTAACCTGTGTTTACTCTCCACTACATCCGCGATCATATCATCTTTTCACCATTTCTTACTAGCTAGGCTTTTTATCTTTGCTTTTTTTGTTTTCTGTTTTTTGCTCCATCTCTGTCTATCTCCTCCTGTCCCTGTGGTCGTGATCTTCCACCATCTGCTGTGTAGAATGAGAAAACTGGCTCCCAGTGTTTAGTTTAGTTGGCGGAAACACTAGAAGTACACTCCAGTGATAAAGCAGGTGTGGGTGGCTTTTGTTAGACTCTTGTCTTACACTGCAAGACTTTATTCCCAAATGTTTTGAATTGTTTGGAAAGGCTGAAGTTGGCAGGGATTTGCTGTTTCAGTGTGTGTGTATCGCTGTTCACTTAAAATAGTTGCGTGTGAGGGAGAATTATACACATATCAAACCAAATGTCATTGGCCTAATGCTCTGATAATTTGGGTTTGACCAATATTTGTTACTTAGGATGATACATGTCAGTTTCCATGCCAAAACTGACAAACAATCAGCGTTTCTAAAGAGTTTTGAAACCGAATGTAATAGTAAAAATAATGACGATTTAACCAATAGGGAAATGTTATGCTGATATTTTTGGACTGAAGCTGCCCAGAGAAAAATAATCCACATATTCAGCATTGTAGTGAAAATGTTATTCTTGGATAGAAAAACTTCTGAAACAGCATTTAAATACTATGCTCTGTGGTCTGGAGGTGCATTATGCTGCATTAGAGCCTTTTAGATGTAACAAATATACCCTGATTTTAAAAGGGCCATTAGTCATTTATGACATTTATTAACCTCTATTACCAACCAAGACTGAACTTCAAGTCAATTTGTATGGCGTCATGCACAAGCTGTGTAGCAAGTCAGATCACCACATCTTTCACTCACTCTTTTTATGTTAACTCTAAAATAAATGTAGTCGAGTTGAACTATAAAGTTGCAGAAAAGTATAAAGCACAAATCCCTCAAATTTGGACTTAGGTACAGTAGTTGAGTAAATGTACTTACTTTCCACCACTGGCTACTAACACTGCATTCGACATAGCTGCAGAATAACTAATGTTCTAATCAGATATACATTGTAGCTTTCATTTTAGCTAGCTAACATCTTATTAAGCAGAAGTTGTAATCAGTAAGAAAATGACCAGTTTTAGTTCAGAAATAACACATATTGTTACATCTGTGGAATTAAGTTGTATGTTCATATATGCAATCAGTTGTTGCTCTGGAGCTATGGACCTCTGATATGGCCGCCATACAGTATGTTATATCACCTGTCAGGCCTGTAATTTGCTCCCTATCTCTGATTTCATATGAGAGCTCATCGTGTTTTGTTCAGGATTACAAAGCAAAGTAAAACGCTAAAGACTGAAGGAGAGATGGAGACTAAGAGACGCAGGTAGGAACGCCGGGGAAGAAAAGCCGCAGACTGGTGACGGTGGGAGGGAGGTGGGGGGAGGGTGTGTCGGGTGAGGCTGAGAAGGGTGAGAGCCTTTCTCAGGTAGGTCTGCCCAAACATGACGGCTTGTTTACCTGTCAGCTTGTTGCTTTTGTCTGGGCCTCCCACGAGAGACAAAGGAGACAGGGCTTTAGCCCTTCTCCAAGCAGGACCACCAGTGTAGTGTGGGTGTGTTCGTGTGTGTGTGTTGCAGAGGAGCGCGCTCATGTTGGCGTGTTTGCCTTCACGTGTGTGCGTTGAAACATCCTCACGTGTTTCTGTGTGTAGTTGTGCACATGCGTGTTATGTGAGTGTGTTTATACGTGCATTATACGTGTGTGTGTTTGCCCGGTTTCTACATGTGTGTATGACCCTGAGCGCCTGTTGTGTTTGTTTCTAGGCGGGTTTGTGTACAAATGCAAACATGTGTGACTAATTCGTTTTCAGGAGCAGCAGACAGCTGTGGAATTGGGTTTAGGGTGAGAGGTGTGTGTATAAGGGCGTGTGTGTTTCTTTGTGTCTCTCAATATATGTTAGGGTATGTGTGTGTTGTAATTCGAGCACTGTCCTTCAAACAAGCACATTTACTACTGAGTCTTCCCACTGACTTGCTGTAGCCGACAGTATACGGAGTCATGCAAACATAATCGTTTGAAGGTAAACTTAACTGGGAACCAGTTTGACCCCCCCAAAAAAAAACAACAGAAAAATCTCAACATACACATACATGTTTGCCTTTCCCATAGCTTTTACCCATATTTTGCACCCGAAGTAGGGATTTTCGTTCATGTAAGCTATGACAGGTGGTTGTTGAGACCACCTGTTATCACATGACTGAAGTTCCATACTTTGGTGATGTGATAACAAACAAATCCATCTCCATGACAACAAAAAACACAAATGTGCTTGAAAGCTTTGGAAACAAGTAGGATGGACCTTGTATTGAATTTTATTTTTATTTTTTGGTCAAACCATGGTCAAGAATGAACCTCCGTGCTCCACTGGTAAACAGTTTAGTAAAAGTAACAAAATTAGGGATTCATTAAATCAAATAATATTTTTGATATGATCACAGTTAACACAATAATAAAAATAGAATTAAAGTGGGAAAGGTATATTGGAATCATTAGATATACACTAAATATGACAGTATAATGCACACTACCAGAACAAAGCTTCAGGGAGGTACATTAATGTTCTACTTTTCTTTTCTTAAAATGTAAAGATATTCCTTTGCACTATGACTGTCTGCTTGTATAGTATGTTGATGGTGTATAGAACAGTGTACACTTTAAATTATCTTGCCAAATTTTGCACATAACTTTTAGTTATTTATTATGCCCTTTTTTTATTATTTCCTTGGAATGACAAAACTATTTCATTGTTATATGCATGTATAATCACAATTAAGTTCAATTAAATGTAATTTAATCACACAATTTAATTAAATCTAACCTTAATTCAATAAATTAATAAAATCTAATTTTTTAAAATTTTGTTTAGTGGGGTTTGACAGCTGATACAAAGCGCCTGATTAAGTTTGGTACCATTGATCAGTGTTTTTTAATTTTGACGGTTTTCTACAGGGGATAATTGTTACTTCCAGGTGTTTGTCTTTGGGGCAGCAGGGACTCTGAAACAACACTGAGATCATCTTAGAACATTGAAACTCTCCTTTTAAACCCAGACTAATAAAAATCTCATTGGTAAGGCAGGGTGACCCCACCTGTCAAATAACAGGAGAAACTCTGCGATTCCGTACTGCCTTCAAATGAATTAATTTACAAGACATTACTCAACAATAAGAATAAATTAAATGTGCATCGTAATATGTCATCAGGTTTTACAGACTGTTTTATGAAGCTGTTAGGTAGGAATCTCAAACGACGTCCAACACATGTTGCTCATTTTTATTGTGTTCCTTTTTTTCTGTCTTTATTCTTTTCATTGCGCACAGATTCACATTTCAAATAATCCATGTTAATCTTAAACAGCACATGATCTGTTATCTTATAGTACATTGATCTGTCTATTCCGAATCTAGAATCCAATGGCTTATATGCACATTTGTGAAATATACACCTCATGCTCAAGCTGCATACGCTTCTGAAAACCACATAGTTGCAAATTGCTTTTCACAACAGTAAAAGACAAATCTACATTTTTCATTGATCCATCTTTGGAAATAATACAAAGGCTATTTTAATAGGCTGAATTAAATTCAAATGCCTTAAAAAACGTGGTAAGCAATTGTGCTGTTTTACTGATCAGAATTAGTTTTGTGAGCAACAGTTGAAATTGATTGCAACAGTACTGGATCCGTTTTCATGCCTTTGGTGCTTGTGTTTAATTGTGTGCATCTTAAAGCTTTAGCTGCTGTCTGCTGGTGTGTATGTGTGTGTGTGTGTGTGTGTGTGTGTGTGTGTCATGCATGTGTGTTTGACAGAGTGTCTACCTGTGTGGCAGTAGGTAAGCCCAGTAATCTCTGTTTGTCTCAGTCTGAGAAGTATAATGCTGTGACTCATTCCTAGAACGGGTGTGCTAAAACCCAAAGCACTTTATCTATCATAGAAATCAACAGTCGCCACTGTAATTTACAAAACTAATCCTCAAATGCCAAATTAATATGTTAAGTATAGGTGTGATTAAATGATGTGAAAGATGCCTGTAGACTCCAATTGTTTAGTCAGTGTTCTCATCTTTGGTGAGTGAGGGTGAGTTTAATGTGGTAATCCTACAGATTTCTGCTTTTTCTTTTATTTAGGACTGCGCGGGCGATGTTGCGGTGTCTCTCTTCTTGGAATTTGTTTGAGAGGTGACGGCCTTTTCATTTCAGCCCTGATGGTTGTTGTTGGCAACGCTAACAATGTAGTTTGTCTTCTGTTTAATCTAAACAAACTGCCTGAGGAAGAGCTCTGAGCTTTAACCTTCTTACCTATCTGCACATTTCAGCCACTTATCCTCATCTTTTGCTCTGTGTGTTTGGATTTCTGTACATGAGGAGCTGTAATGAATATTCTGCTTCACTCTGGGTGTTTTGGAGGCTCAAACCAGGAAAAAACTGCAAAACATGTAACTTCCTGTGCGGCTGGGAAACAGCCACAGGTACACCAAAAATAGAGTAGCTAGTAGATACTAATATAAACTTGCTACAGATTTGAACTCATGCTCTTTGATGCCATCCCTGTCTCCTAGAAATTATTGTTATATACAACTAATTTGCAACAGCAAATCCATTTTGGGGGAAACCTAATGAAGGTAAAATGTTCACTGACAACGTATTTCATTTGTTTTCTGTCAAAATACCTGATCTTGCACTATAATATCCCCTCATAGAAACTACAGCATCAGTGAACTTTATGGTTATGTTTAAGCACTCACAGCACTTGGTTAGGGTTAGGTTAGGATCATGGTTTTGAAGGAGTATGTTTCCTGTACAATATGTTTCCTTTATTAACTGAAACCACAATCTTTCCCAAACCAAAGTGCTTTTGTTGCCTAAACTGAACTTCATGCAGGACTCAAACTCCGGACTCTTGGTATGTATTTTTTTAAATGTAACTATTTCAATTTCAAGTATTCCTCTAATAAAACAGCGATTTAGTGTTTACCTGTAAAGCTATACCCTATTGCCAGACAAGGAAGTCGATATTGGCCAATTCTGCAAAAGCCCTGATTGTGTCCAATGAAAATGTTTTTTATGTCCACTATTTGTTTTTATGACTTTCTGCAATATCTCCACATGGCAACTATTGCATGGTTACGGTTAGTGAATGAATGATTGATTGTGGCTTTGCTTAATAAAACAGCGAATGTAAACTGCAGGTCAATGACAGAACAAAATCTCTGGTCTCCTGCACCACACGCCCACCCACCATCCAGACCTCATCACCCTTACTTTCTGCATCGCTATCTAAAGGGTGCATTACTTTCTCTATTGGCACTGAATGTTAGCATTGGATATACAGTACATCATAAGGTGTGGATTCATCCAATATGGACGTAATTCTCACAGGATGGTACTGGGCTGAAATCTACCTTCAAATTATCCCACATCAGCAAATCTCTTCTGTTCTGTCTCACTCTACTTTTCCCTTCTGTCCATTGTCTCTCTCTCCATCTCCCACTCTTCTGTCACCTTCTCCCATATTTCTCTATCTCTCACTCCCCATATCTTTTTTCCCATCTACCTCCTTGCCCCCCACCCCCCCCCATCCATCCATCCATCCATCCCTTCCTTCCTCTTGTTGTGTAAGACCAGCTGCTTCTCTCTCTCGCGTTGGTGAGCTGAGTGCTGAGGAGGAAGAAGCTAAATCCAGCTGGACATATTTCATGGGGACCGAAAGAGATACAGCGCTAAAAGTGGGAGAGAATGAACAGAGGAGATATGAAGGTTGAGAGCACAAGAAATGAGGGAGAATTTAAAAGATGAGGAGAAATGGCGTAAAACGAGGAAAAGAGGCGCGCCATTGAGACCCAGAGACATATTTCAAGCTGTAGTGGGGGTCTGTGGAGGCTGTCAGGCTTTGATCTGGCCTACACATTGTGTGTAAGTTTGTGTGTCTGGGCTGTGAGAGGAGCTCATTGCCAGAGGCCACGGCTGCAGGATTAGGGAGCAGCTCTCCTCTTCTGGCACAAAAAGCAGAAAAACTGCCCCTCTTTGGTTTTCTTTCACTTCAAATTTTGTTTGTTTCTTTGAATCTTTGAGATACTGAGGGAAATGTACAAAATTACAAGATGGTGAAACTGAATATATTTATTCATGCTGTTTAAAATCCTTAATTTAATCCATTATCTAATTAAAGGCCCAATTATTTATTTGAGCATATAAATTAAAGATTTATTCATATATACATTAATTTTAGTGTTTGTTTTACAGATGGGACTTTAGAGCTCTTTTACAAATTTTACTGATGTAAACAAACTTTTTACACCATAAGAAAACATTAAAGGGGCACTCAACTAATTTTTAAGTCAGTTTACTCAACCTGATTAATGCTACTCAGCCTGTGAAAACTGTTGTATGATGTCTCTTTTGGCTCTGGAGGAGCTCTGTCAAGTCTGACAAAATAATCCTGATGTCATGAAAGCCTGCATTACAAATTGGGGTGTGGATTTTAAAAGACATAGGCGTTTAGCAGGTTTAACAAAAAGATGCAATTCGTTGCATTATGGGAAATGTATCAATGTTTTTGGAGCTTGAGTAGTAAAATGGACTAAGTCAGGATATCTCGACCTCTGATGCCCCGATTTTGATCATTCCTTTTGAAAACCTCCAGCTTTATGGGGGAAGCCCATGGACACCTCAGAGTGTTGGGATGACGATGTGACTCGTTCCCCAATGAAACATGTGAAATTTAGAGGATAAAGCGGACGTTGTTCTATTTTTTTCTATTGTTAACAAATCCATGAAAATACTAAAAATCCAATAATGTGTTGAGGCCGTCTCTCAATACTTGCCGACTTCCTTACCCTGTCCGTGGCACTCAAACCCAAACCCACTGGTTCATCCTGAAGATGCAAATCTATAAAAACATCTCACCAATATATATATATACTTTCATTTTTAAAAAAGGCCCAGTGATCTCCTGAAACAGCTGGCCACTCTAGTTTTTAGCAAACATTACTCCAAAAAAATTAAATGGTGAATTTGTTGGACTATTTTCTGGTGCGGATTAGTACAAGTTTGAGTGAGTGACTGCACGGACCTTTTCCCCTCAGATGTGTTCAGATTCTAAGAGAATTGTTTTTTTGCCAGAATCTCTCTGTTTGCAAAAGCCTTAATTAGCAGATTACAGTGAGGGGAAACAAAACTGTGCTTGGCGAGGTGGGTAAACTATGCTGACGATTGCTCTCCATAATTTTAAGCCTGTCTGTACTGTTAGTGGGTTGGAGGATAGTTTAGTTTTCCTCCAGGTGTGTTCTCCACTCAAACGTCTGCGTTTCCTGCCTGGTCAGTGGGTCTAACCTTTGCTCTGTGTTAATCAGGTAAAGTAGTGCTTCAGTAATCCACTGTTTGCAGCCGTAGTGTGTTGGTGTGTGTGTGTCGACGTATGCCTGCTAGTCAGACTGGGGTCTTGTAGAGATTGGAGTGGCCTTGAGGTCAAAGGTCAGATAAACACAGCTGGCACTCTCCTCCTGGCTGGCTTAGAAAAGCTGTTTTCTCCTTTTTCCTCCTACCCACTCCCTCTTTCTTTATCTCCACCTCCCTCGTCTATCTGTGTCAGCCCTATTTTGTCTCACTTCTGTCTCCCTCGTGTTCTTTCTTTCTCCCCCTGTTTCTTCTTTCTTTCGATATTGCAACTTCTTCTGCCCTCTCCCTCTTTCCTTCCCTAATCCCGTCTCTCTTATCTTGGTCATCTCTCTCTTCCCAGCCTTTTATCCTTTTTCTATTCCTTTTTGTAACTTTTTTCCCTCTTTTGTTTTCCCTTTATTTCATCTTCCATCAAGCGATTTTAATTTCCTCTCATCTTAGTCTTGCTGGTCGTCCTGCCATTTATTTCTCACTTTGAGAACAAACATTTGCTCTCATTTTCCTGTCTGACTGTCTCTCCTGTTTCCTTTCTTGTTCTTCTCTTTGCCACATCGCTGTTTCTTTCTCTGTTTCTCTCTGTCTCCCCATCACGTCTGTTCAGGGAGGAATGCTCCCTCGATGCCCAGATCAATCACTTCTCCACATTGTTGTCAATAAATCAGCCTCCTCTGTCTCTTTCAGTCTCTTTTGTGTTTCTGCCCTGCCTTTTCATCTGTGACCTTGTCAGAGGTCTATCTATGCTATTTGTTAAGACGTATGTGGGCGCCCGCTCTTTCCACCACTGTGATCATTGAACATCTCAACAATCACATTTTATTTATTCATTTCAGGTTTATTGGACAATGCAGGGACAATGCACACTAATAATACATAGATAAATGTAAAATGTGCCAGAATTAGCCAGGAGGCTATTTTGCATCTGCTGTCCCGTCTTGATGAACGAATTATATTTTTCTGAGCATCACAAACGCCCTGAAATGACCCAGTATTAGAATTTGAGCCATTATGTCCAGCAAAAATGTAAAAGTCTCAATGTGCCCTATCAGTCACTTATTTGATTGCCATTCATATTTGTGGGGAGCCAGCAGGAAGTTATCTGGCTCAACCAGAGAAGGACTCTAATGCACATATATTAAAGAATCTAATGCTCTATTTGCCCAAAATTGAGGAAGCCTGCGTAAGCGCACTCTACCTGAAATGATTGGGGCACCATCCTGGAACACGCTAGCCAGTTCTCTTAATACATCCAGTGTCAAGGGGATATTGTCATGTTGAAACAGGAGAAGGCCTTCTCCAGTCTGTTGCCACAAAGAAGGAAGCGCTCGGTTGTCGGAAATATAATGGTTTGCTTTAGCAATAACAGCTTCCTTTCCCAAACCATAAAAATCAGCCCTAAACCAAATCTGTACTTTGCCTAGCCCAACATCAAGTGACTTGTTGTCTTGTTACAAATGTTGAGGAAGAGTCAAAATGTTCTTTTAAACGGTATCAGTCTGTATATGCACATAAGAAATATTTACTCTTACATTTGTTTGACTGTCTGTGTCATCTGAACTACACACTGGAGAGTATTTCAGCTCTGGTGGAGTTTGTGGACGAGTTAGCCCTTCTGGTATCTTCTTCCATTGTCCATTCAGACACTTCCTAATGAAGTTAATGAAAGTGTCGTCTTCAGTTTTGTCAGTTGCTCAGACTCCGTCCGTCACTGGTTCGTCCTTAAAATGTCAGAGGGTAAGTTGTACATCCACAAATATCTGGAAGAAGCCTCAACCGGGCAGATAAGACGAGGTACTATGTCCTTGTGTTTGTGTTGTTTCAACTGGCCAATTGGAGGACTAGAAGTTTTGAGAAGTGGGGTTGTGATTGGAAGCTGGGGTGTGAATGCCCATCTAGACCGGGAATATCATGGCAGGGGAAGGGAAAGTGTAAATCTCTCTCCTGCCTTTGTAAATAGCATGAAGGTGCCCTTGAACCAAGCCTGTGCGCCCAGCTGCTCAGCAGTCAGCAGCACATAATTGTGGTTTTATTGATTACGGTGTGGAGACAGCAAGTCTTCTCTGA
Organism: Coreoperca whiteheadi; assembly: GCA_011952105.1. NCBI lineage: Eukaryota > Metazoa > Chordata > Actinopteri > Centrarchiformes > Sinipercidae > Coreoperca > Coreoperca whiteheadi. The sequence goes on along the minus strand of CM022491.1, from coordinate 2,268,856 downwards.
GTAAATGCAGCTTAACAATAGTTCACACTCTCTGGAACCAGAAACAATATCCTATTTGTTACTGGTCTAATTGACTGAAGCACATGCGGATGTGATGATTGTACTCAGACATTGCTACAGTAGGTGTGCACTTCGTCTTCCTCTGGGCGTATTCGACAGTAGGTGTAATAAATATGTTCTTTTGTCAGCTTTCCAAACCCTGATTGTTGTTTTGAAAGCACACAGGATGTCACCTTGATGGCATTTATTTATTTATTTATTTATTTGTGTTTGGCACTGCTAGTGGTTCCGGGACATTTTTCTGATCTGTACTCTTGCATTACTTGTCTACCTGTCTTGGCAGCTGCTCGGGGCCTGTCTGATTGCATTGTCGTATGCAGATGTCAACAGTGTTCAGAAGCAAAGTTGGAATAATTCATGCTCACCCCTCCTCGTCTTACCGCTACAACTAGCTTTACACCTCCATTACTGATTGTCTCCAACCAGCTCTACCTACTTAATATGAAGACTGGCCTGCTTCAAGGTAGACTGGGCCGTTCGCATTGCATGCAAAGGAGCTGGTTGGCTCCTGACAAGAGGCCGCAGCTGCCAAATGAGAGACAGCTTCATCATTGTCTTCATGTTACAGATGGATGGCAGTGCTGACAGACAGGCGGAATAAATTGGCGGTGATATGAAGGACAGACGAGCTTACATTTCAGGGCTTCTTTTTTTTTCTTTCTCTCTCTTGTTCTTTCAGCATCAAGGTGCATTTTTATTCAAATGCAGAGAGAATGTGGGAGACCGTTGGCCTAGTGCACATGTTTTGTTAAGGTGATTTAATGCAAAGCAAAGTATTCGCATGTATTAGTTGCCTGTGTATACAAAAGGTCGCCGTCTGCATAACTGGGCTGTGGTGTGGGGCCGAAAAGAGATGCACAAGGGAAACAGCATGAATTAAAACAGTGTTTATAGCTCCATGGTGAACCACAAGTTGTACTAATGCAGAAATGACTCTTAATACCATCAGTGCCGGATCTACATTCTCAATGGATTTGCTGATGTACTGTAATATACAGTGTGTTTAAGGAATTAGTTGACCAATGACAACATTTAAATGAACAGCTTTGAACTCCTATGTCCACTGATCATCTGTATTTTACGTAAGGGACCATACCAGTGTATTCGCAACTTTTAGGTCATCATATATCTCAAATCATATATACTTGACATATTTGCAGACTATTTTCAAATGCATGCTATACAGCTTTAGATTTTTTAATTTATGTTTACCTGCTGTTCAATACGGTCATTGGTTTTGAGTTGTGCAATCCATCTAGTAAATATCAAGTCTGCATTATTTTTTGTCAATATTACTGTATTATATCATACCATGGTAGGGCAGAATGATTCACAACAACTACGCGACTTGGGGAAAAAATAAATGCAGACATTGTGTTCACTGTGATGGCAGCACAAGCAAGTTTCAATGGTCTTCCAAAAGATTTTTGTCGTGAAGAAATTAATGGAAACCAAGGGAGGCCCAGAACAGTAAAAAAATAAATAAATAAAACAATTTCAGTAACAGCAGCATGGTTTGTAAAATGTGTATGTAACAAAACCACTGGTATGGCATTATTGCTCCTGCTGTCGCGAATCAAAGAAGTGTGATAACCTCCTGTTTAGTATTTACAAGCATTTTATAAACCCTTTACAATTGGTTTATAATATAGTATAATGTATTTGTCATCAAGTATAACCCCTCCTACAAAGCATCTATAACTGGTGTATAATGAATACTTGATAACACAGTGTGCCATAGCTGTAAAGACATTTTAATTTAACGCATAACCAAACGTTTAAGGGTAAAGGGTACATCATCGGCTCGATGGGTCCATTAAATTTGCCAGTGTTGATGTTCATCAACTCTCCAGAAAAGCTGAAATTCTATCACATTCTCTCCTTGGATCAGCACATCCCTGACATACCGTACCCTGGCTACTTCTTCTGGCTGTGTGACAGCCTGCGACCGCTTAGTGCTATGAGCCCCAAATTATGCAAATCAAAAGATGCTGTGTTGCATTTTACAGTGTGTTATAAAACATCAAACTTTTATACACATGTACAAATCACTCACAGGCAGGTTTAAAACGGTTTCAAAATATGTTTAAAACTCATGAGGACATTTCATTATACATGTAATAGGTGGCCCTCGGGAGAAGCTATAAAGGAGGAGTTAAAGTTTGTTGACAAATACATTAAATGCAAAGTCTCCTTGTCTTTTTATAACTACATTATAATGTTATATTGTGTTATAAACCATTTATTAAGTGTTTACACACCGCCTTTAAATGCTAAATGAGGTTAAAATAAGATGTTACCAGAAGTGTTTTGCTAGTCGACTTTTTTCCCCTTCATCTGTTCCATGTCATGCTCTGACTCCTGCCAATCAACTTCATGAGCTGTCCAAACTGTGTCTATGCAGTCACACTGCAATCAATTCAATTCAATTTTAATGTATTACAAGTATTCAGAATTTTACGTCTCTCTGCAAACTATTTGGAAAACTACAGAAATTAAGGTCCCAAATACAGAAGCATCCGCTGACATCACACTTTTCTAGCATCAATTACTGTACCTGTCATGCGTTTCAGCTGTTTTTATTTTCAGATTTCTGCTTGTGCAGAAGAGACACGACTGTACCTATGTGTTTTTACTGGCCTTGTTGGAGTTCTTCATTGCAGTAATAGTCTTAATTCAATCCCAGCTCTCTCTGGTAAGATCTCAGCAGTGATGAACATGCACAACCTGCTGGAAACATCCTTACATACTTCCATTTTTACATCAAATGCATCCTAATTTGTTTTGGAGCCAGTCGTCACATCACATGTTGTTTTAACGCACATTTTTCAGACCCGGGTTCGGCTAAACACCTTTACTGGTGAGTTACGTTCCCCAACTCAGAGGGGCTGTTAAGGTACTCGGGGAGAAAGGGGCAAGCAGTATATTAAGTCCAATTTCCATAAGCCTGGCCCTAAATTAGACGTTTGGTGGTGTTTTAAGTAAAACCTGAAGGTAGCAGAGGCCAGAGTGGAGCCAGAGAGATCAGGAAGATATATGGTGACATCAAAGCTGTTTTTTGCACCCCACAAAACTGAATCAGAAAAATCCACCCAACTTAGGGGTGGAAGGGCACGTGAAATCTGTTAATGCTCTTTGTGCATGTGTGCGTTTGTGGAATGTGTATTTGTATCTGTGTATTATGTCAAATGGACAGAGACAGAAATATTGAGGGTACAGTCTTTTGGCGTGTAAAGGTGTTTTGTGTGCATGTTAAACTACAAGAGAAACAGAATAAGTTATGTTAGCACTCAGAACTCTGAGTGTGTATTAGTATATGAATGTGTGTGAGCACGAGCAGTGTTGAAAAGTAACTTGGAACATTTACTCTAGTACTGTACTTAAGTACAATTTTGGGGTACTTCTGTTTCCCTTTTACTTCTATATTTCAGGAGGGAACATAGTATTTTTTTTTACTTCACTGCTTATTACTGTTGATCAGATTGTAAATACGATGCCTTGCTATAGATTAAACTACCAAACTCTGTATGAAGTAGTTACAATTGGTTCAACTTTTACCAGCTACAACAATTATGGTAAATACTGCATTATAAAAATTACTTAAGTGTTTTTGTGAAGTGTTGCATGTTGACCCTGATGAAGGCCACAGACCAAAATGACAATCTGACAAAGTTATTTTTAATACTACAACTTTTTTGCTTGTGTTGTCAGGGAGACACCACTGTCAATCAAGTCTGATCAAACCACTCCCACAGTCCTGTGTTAAACTCTTAATAATCTCTACTTAAAGATATTTAAACAATTTTTTGAATATAAAAAATTAAAATGTTCCAAATATAGCACAGATAATTAAATCTGCTAAAATTATAAAAATAAAACTCTGCAGTTCCACTCAGCTCTGCAGAGCTTTTTAGCTCATTGTTTTCGTTTTATGACCCGTGGCTTTTCTGGGTTTTTTTTCACTCTCACTACTCTCAGCAGCAGGAGGCAGCTGTTTTTAGCAACGACAAAAAACCTTAATAACCCACTGTATGCTAAATGCCCAGCACTAGATAGGAGAAAAAGTTAGCGACTAGCTGGTGAACAGCGCTAAAGCGAGAGTGGCTCTTGGACAGAAATACAGCTCCAAATGAATGCTGGCTCTGAATCTGCTGGCTGTGTAAAAAGACAATTGTGTGCTAACACACTGACCATATCCGCTTTCAGAGGCGATGCTATGTCAGTGTTGTGTTAACAGCTTGTTGTGCTGCCCCCAAGTGGCCAAAAATCAACTAATTCAGGTTTAATGTTATAAACAAATGTTTAAAATTTGAAAACAAGTTTCCAGGTGTTTTGAGTGCATTTTGCTGATAGTAGTTTTCGTCATAACAAGTAAAATAATAAGATATTGAACGAAAGCCTTTGAAGGGTAACTTTACTTTGTGGTATTAGGAATTGTACTGGAGTAAAGTATATGAATACGTCTTACATCTCTGCACATGGATCCCTGTGGATGTGATGTGGTCCCCTAACATTCAGGCTCCAGTTCGTGGTATTAAATAAATGGCTCTCCATCGGCCCCACATATACAGTAGGTATCAAGATTAATGACCAAAAACTTGAGATGACAGTGTCATATGAAGTCCCCTTGCCTGAAGTGAATTTGAAAGTGAATTTGTCATGAAATCCAGTCAACAGAGGGCGGAACTGTGTTTCTCCAGGCTAGAGGCCCGGCGTTCGGACTCGAGAGAAAATTTGTCTTCATTCTGCAGGATTTCTGTTGAGCCATTTGGTTGAAATGAGCAAAAGGATAAACCACATGCCTGGGAGAGACGTGTCAAACCTAAAGAGGCAACATGCAGTTTGTGACAGGTTTTGTTAGGTAAGAAAAATTAAACAAGGGGGAAAGCGTATTTGTTTTGAGCAGTTGGAGAGTTGACGTTGTGTGTGTGCAGGAGAATAACTACTTTGTTTTCGTCACAGCTTTCAAAATTAGAAGGTCTTCTGTCCCACATGACACCTCAACTTACCTTTGTCAGAAAACTGATGTGATCTGGTCCTTTTCAATCATGCTGTATTTGTGTGCCATTAAGGAACGATAACTTAAACCAGCTCATCGAATCTGAACTCTATGACGAGGTTATACTTTGATTTCCTGTGCCAACACTGGCAGTTTTTGGCCTGTAGGAGATGGTTGCCGCAAGACAGTTATTCCCCACCACACATATAATTAAAACCGATTATATACCTGTATCATTAGCTCTGCCTTTCCCTGTGACTTGCTTTCCTTTGATGTTCCACTCTGGAGGCTTTTGAGGGCAGTGAGTGTGTGACTTGATCTTGCTAATACTGTAGGTTGCTTTTCTCTCCTAAAGAGAAAATTGCATGTGATTAAAGAGAAATGTCAATATTCGCTGCCAAATGGTAACCCTGTGCTACATTTTGGGCATTATAACCCTAATAAAAACAGAAATTATGATCTAAACGATTGCTCTACGATAGAAATTAGAACAGAAATTACATCTTAAAAGTGTCTAAACGACATCTCATTATTAACATTTGGTTAACAATGGATTACTATAAATAAACAATTTTTACATTCAAAATACATGTATTGCCTGTTTATTTATATGGATGTGTCTATAGTAAATCTATATTGTTTTTGTACAATCAATCAACAAGATAAACTTTCTTCTTCTTCTGGATTTCATTTATGAACAAAATCTGAAATTTTGTCACAGAATGATTGTGGAGTAAATCCAGGGGGGCTCCAGGTGTGACAGCGATACCATTGTTTTGACAGCATTTTAAGGTAAAGTCCCACCTGAATTATTCAGACGTGGCCGCAGAAGTCATTGCACAGAGACCCCATAAGAGCCCTTTGTAAGCCCTAACTGGAGAGAGGAAAAAAGAAAGAGAGAAAACAAAGAATTCGAGGAAGAATACATGAAAAAAATCAAGACAAGAAGACAGAGATGGTGAGGAACAATTGGAAAAATCTGAAAAAAGCAAAGTAGAAAGAGATAGAAAAACAGAGAGAGAGAGACAGCTAGAGAGCAAGGACTTACAGTGAACTTACTGTAAGTCCTCACCCTGTCACTCTCCTATCTAAGCCTAATGCCGACACCTAAGTGGCCCTCATTAGTCTGTTAGGAGCCACCCTGGTCAGCACGTGTGAGTGCGGTGGAAGCAGATACAAAAGAGGAGGGGATGTGGGGGTTAAGGTGGGGATTGGCTGGATTTGGTGCAGCGCAGATGTAATCCGGCCTCTCCGCTGGTTGAGATTCGATCTCTGTTTACGAACCTATGCGGAGATTTGCTTCCAAACCTGGAGACACCGCATCTTAGAATTTCTTTCAAGAAACTGTGCCGCCAAATTGGTACAGGACAGAAACACAGTGTGTTACGGAAGAGAGAGTTTACATCTGTGTCCCTGTCAACCCCTTCGTACTCCCTCTGGGGAGATTTGGGTTTCTTCACTGCTCAGCTTGAGGTCCTGGCTGTGTGTTTTAAAGCAGCAGCAGTGAACACACAGCTTCACTGTCTTAGCTGCCTTCACACAAACTACACTCACACAGTGCAGATAAAATCCTTAGCTTACACCTGTAAATGTGCCTCACTGAAACTGCCTGTTGTAATCCTGTGAGCTTCCACAGTGCACCAGCACAAAGGGAACTGATGATAGGGTATTATGGCAGTATACTAAATATGGCCCACCCTTAGAAGTGCCTGAGATGATATATTAACACTGTTTCCCTAACTGCAACTGTACCAACACTGAGCTGCTTTTTAGTTTGTAATTAGATGATGGATTTTTAGATCAATCGCTAGATGAAACTACGTTGTGATTAGGGTTCTTCGTCTAGATTTGAACAGCTTAAAGAATAATTAGTGTTTAGCCAAAATTGTTGTGATTCATTTTTATCACGCAATGCCATTATTATAATGATGTTCTGCAAAATCTGCATACTTAAATACTGCAATAATGATGCCAGCATTACACTCTAATACCTGCTCATCATGTCCCAGGGTTTTTCAAAATATAGGTTGCAACAGGATGATAATTACTGTCACTGATGTCAAAGTACATACAGTGCTACCTCACATTGCAAGAGCCATCCTATCAAAGATGGCGTGGTTGATTAAAAGGGGATTAAATAAATCATACTTTTTATAAACTATTGACTTACTCTATGCTTTTTCCCTCAACAAACCATATCTTAACACAGTATCATTACCATAAGTGTTATGCTAGTAATTCTACTTGCATAAGCACATCCCTGGTTATTGGGATCTTCTGTAACTCCATGCAAATCTCTCATTGGTCTTTCTGAAAAAATTAAACGTGTTCCTGAGGTTTACTATCCATATTTTGAGAGGAATAAGAATATCCCCTCTTTTCAAAAACTTTCAAACTACACCAGTCGGTCCTCTCTCTCCCGCTGTTATATGTCCTGTTATAGACATGGCTGAACCTGCCCTTTGGCTAGCCTCTTTAGTCAAGCTGCTGACATTTAGCTCGCGCTGGCCAAGGGCTAATGCGAGATAGTACTCATTAAAGGCTGCCCATAAAAGAGATATTAAGAATTTAAAAACAATATTTGATTGTTTCTTTAACTATTACTATCCTCATCTACGCATATGGTGTGAACCACATTACACTTTTGAGTAAGGTTATGTTTCAAGGCTGGATTTTCAGTAACTTGCATTATTACAAATGAGGTTGTCTCACCCCTGGGACATAACATTGATGTTCCGGTTTGACTTGGGCTCTCTGTTTCCCAGCGTCAATAAGCGTCCACTTGCCAAGAAGGCAGCAATTTTATCCCATTTGTCAGTCAGTCAGTCATTTTCTACCGCTTGTTCCCTTTGGGGGTCGAGGGTGACTGGAGCCTATCCCAGTGACTTTGGGCCTTAGGCGGGGTACACCCTGGACAGTGGCCAACTCGTCGCAGGGCTGACACACAGACAGACAACCATTCACTCTCACATTCATCCACTAGGGACAATTTAGAGTTTACCAATTTACCTAAACATGCATGTCTTTGGACGGTGGGAGGAAGTCGGAGAACCCGGAGTCTGCATGTCCTCCCTGTGTTGCCGTGGAGAGGACATGCAGACTCCACGCAGAGAGATGTGGTCTGGTCCTGGATTCGAACCCACAATCTCCTTGGGAGGCAGGAGCGCTAGCCGCTCTGCCACCGTGCACCCCTTTTATCCCATTTGCTACCTTGAAAACCTCAGTCAGTATGATGATCACTGTGTGCTACGGCCGATAAATGACACCATACTGTCCAACTTGGCCAGTGTGTGTGTTGCACTTTAAAATGGCCACTATAGAGAGAAGTAACTTTTTTGATTTAGGTAAGAACAAGACCTTTACCCCCCCCCCAACAGGGCAAATTTTACATTAATGATCCGAGAATAACAAAGTTGTCGCTCCATTTGCCTTCTATTTTCTGATGTATAATGAGTATTGGAGCTTCTGGAAGCCACCTGTGTTGTTACACACTTTCAGGCTTATAGAAAGTAAGTCAACTCAAGAGTGGATTTATTAAAGATCAACACTTATGGGGTGTTACTCAGATTCTCCAAGCTGGGCCTGACAAGTTGGTCACAAAGTGGCTTTACTTTACTAACATTAACTGACAAGGCGCAAGCTATATAAATTAAAGTAATAGCAACATGAAACAAATCCTGTTGACTCTTGTTTGTATCAGCAGAGATCATCTGGAATCCAACAACAACAACACAGCCAATGGCAGTAACAACATCCCAAACTAATTAGTACGAGTTCAGTGCCTTCGAATGGCAGATAAATCCGAGTTACACAAAAACAATGGAGTCTTCACTCAGTGACATCACCGCCTCGAGTCAAATGTTTCGCCTGTTTGTCACAAGGATGACACACCACGAGCATACAGGTACATCAGCATATGCATACAAAGGACCCAGAATACACACACAGATGCACAAGCTTACACACACTCTCTCTCCCATTTGTTTCAGTGTCAAATTGTCAGAGGAGCATTTGAAAAGCTGCCGTAATAACAGTTAAGGCAGGGCATCAGTGAGACGCAACACTGACACTCTTAACCTGGCTCCATCAACACACATGTATTGCCTCACTGGCAGAGCAACAATTCTCTCACGGCACTAGTCAAAACAAAGTGCACTGTTCACACACTCTGCACTGGCCAAAAAGCTCTCCTCCTCCACACACAATGCTTATTTGTTGCATCCACACAGAGAGCACAAAAAACATGCTGTTCTCATGAAATCAAAAGAACCCTGAATCCAGGTGAAAGCCCTTATTTCCTATTGATTTCACCTGTTAAATCCACTTCCAGCGTGAAGGGAAGGAGACAAAAAATAAAGTTTACAAAAGGATTTTCAAGCCCTAAGAAGATTTGAACGGTGACTGTGAAGAGGCTGCCATTCAATCTTAGAAAGATGGTCTTAATAGTTTGTAATTTCATAGTAGAGTATTGCAGCGTTTTTCAAAATCTGGGCAGAGGCCCAGAGGGGAGTCAAGGACAGATTAAAATGGGCTTTCCGAATTAATCTTACGAAATTGATATAAGCAAATATTGGCTATATGATGTCGCCAAAGCTTTTTAGATTCTCCCCAAGCGTACAGAATGCTGGATAAAACATGGCGGAAAATCAGGGTCAATTATCTTCAATAAGCCGCCACTATTTATGGCTGCAAGTAGGAAAACATAGATTCTCAGAGAACAAATTTGATGTGAAATTTGGAAAGTTCCCATTTATCCGTTCTATTCTCTTCTATTCTGGAGTCACAGCAGGTAGCCTGAGGTTGACTCACTTAATTGCTCTTTCACAACAGCAAAGATTTATGACCTCTAATCATTGTAGCGACTCTGTAGTGTTCTTGTAGTGGTTTGCCTCAATCAGCCACCATCTTGTTTCTTGCCCCTGACGAGTCAAAACAAAACTAGCTCCACCCCATTCAAAAAAAGGATTGCTGAAATCTGCCCCACAGGCAGCCCATGTAATTTCTAATCTGAAACATTCATAGGGATATTTTACACCTTCATTGTGTTAACACAAGTGGGTGTAAATGTAGGGTACTGGTGAATGTTTTATGAATCTTTATCCCTTTGGTGAGCTGAATGTTGTAAACGCTGCAAGGATGTAATGATGGACGATGATCGCCTGGACAAGTCAGAAGAGGGTAATGAAGGCTGGCTGGGTTGCGAAAGGTTTGGGCAAAGGTTTGGCACTATTAAGATGGGCGTGCTCGTATAAGACACTGAAAAATGTAATTGATGCTGAAAGGCCTTAAAGTCAAAACTACTGCATGTAACTGTTGAAATATGCCAGTGATTTGATTGGTTTAAACTGTTTGCTGCTGTCACATCATAGCCATTTTGTATGTGAACTTTTGCAGCACTTTAAGGACTTCTCGTCCATGTTGTCTTAAAAGCTGCGGATCAAATGTCATTCTTGACACTGGAAACAGCAGTGGAGAAAACACTCACCGCAAGGTCCATTTAGTAGCTGCAATTGAGTTTTCGGTCAGAACAGCTACTAAACGGCCCTTGTGTGCGACCGTTTTCTCATTTTAATAACGTCAAAGTTCAAAGACAACGTTGACTTGAAATTAATAAAATGTGTATTTCTTCATGAGTTAATGATAAAAGATTGATGAAAGCATGATGTTTTACAGTGCATAGGGAAGAAAGCAAATGGGTAAATCAACTTTAAGACCCTATCATGGCCATTATTAGTGTTCCTTTGAAACTGTTGGTCAGTGATAATTTAGTTTTAATCATCATTACCTCTCAGAAAATGCTTCCTGTAGAGCAACAGGAATGATTTCGATCTAAGTCTTGTCAAGGTTAAGTGGAGGAGGTGAAGGACGGTGTAATTATCACCGCACAGGTTTTCCCTCAAGTCCTCCTCGCTGTCTCTCTTACTGTCTGTGTTTCCTTTCTCAACATGACAGAATGCCCTACAGGGCGAGCTGTCAATCACTGTTATCACAGTAGCGTGCACTCAAACACACGCAAACACAAATGTATACACCTGAGTACATATGTTGCAGTAACATGAAAAGAGGTGGGTAGACAAGTTGGGATTACACAGTGCAGGTAGTGGCAAACTGTTTACTCCTGAAGTTTGGTAACGCTCTGGATAGAATAGTCAACACACACACATGCACAGATAAACACATTGCTATTCAACATAGGACTTTGTGTTTTTACTTTCTTTTTTCACTAAAATATGCACAGTTAAATGGAAATGTGTACGAACATGCATGTGCACACTTGAAGCGCAGCGTTCGACTTTTAACTTAATTTATTTGTGAAGCAACGGAAATAACAACACACCCGAATGACTCATCATGACATGGTCATTAAGGAAAACTGTAAATGATCTTTTGCCAGTTGTCTGCTGCCTGGAGGGGATTACAATTGTAGCAGGAAATTAAAGTTTCATAGAAGTGTGAAGCCTGTAAGGCTGAACTGAAGTTCAATGTTCTCTAGAAGTCTGGTTGCTCCACCTATGCAGTATGTAAATTAGACAAATGAGCAAAATAGTTGAAGTAATAAGCAAGTAGAGTGGTGTAATGTTGGGGCAGGACATAGATATCAGTTGGACAGAGATTTGATGGGAGGAGAAGGGGGGGGGCATGACTGTTCAAGCTAGGAAGTGAGCTTTTTATAGGAATTGAAAGTTACTATTTCAAACTGTGGGGTGCACGGTGGCAGAGCGGTCAGAGCTCCTGCCTCCCAGCAAGGAGATCGTGGGTTCGAATCCCAGACCAGACCAATGTCACACGATGGAGTCTGCATGTCCTCCCCCCGGGTTACTGTGGGTTATCTCCGGGTTCTCCGGCTTCCTCCCACTGTCCAAAGACATTGCATGTGTAGGTTAATTGATAACTCCAAAATTGCCCCTAGTGGATGAATGTGAGAGTGAATGGTTGTTTGTCTATGTGTCCCTGCGACGAGTTGGCCACTGTACCCCGCCTAAGGCCCGAAGTCACTGGGATAGGCTCCAGTCACCCTCGACAAGCGGTAGAAAATGACTGACTGATTTCAACTGTTTTGGAAGGCACCATAATGGAATAGCTTTCAAAACATTCCTGGCTTGACACTAAATTACAAGGTGATGATACTGTAACTTTGACCACTATAATACCCCCGATAAAATATTTAATTATTGATCAAAGTTTTATGGATTTTTAAACAGGTTTCAAGTTCTTCGCAAGACTATTTTTATACCATTCTGGCATGAACGTAAAGCAATGGCTGCCTGAAAGGTAAACCATCTCTCTAAACAGTTACGATGAGCTTTAGAGAGTGTTTGGCAGTTAATGTGCGAAGAGTACTGGTATGGTCCTTTGGGAACTATTTCCCCAAATGTGTATGTAGCATTTCCAAAAGAGTTCCATCATTTGTCTTTTCCTCTGATATGTTGAGAGATGAAGCTTTTAAAATAATCTGACTTTTAAACAATACATACACGCCCTGCAGGTTCTCTACAGGCTTGACCTGCTTCTGTTTTCTGCCTTTAACATGAACAGTAGCCTGTCAGCTATTCACAGAGACGCCTTCTGCACAGACAGACAAACTCTTGTAATAACCCCTCTCAAATATCATCCTCCTTTTTTTACGCACCATGCTGCTCTTACACAGCTGTACTACAAGGATAATGGAATGTGCAGCTTAACCTACATAAGGAAACAGATTCGTAGAGTCTATTTTTAAGTCTCAGCCATGTGATAGTCTGTTAATTGTGTTCTAATCACCTAATGACGGATTAATAAAACAAAACATTAGATAGAGAAAAATGACCCGCCTACATATTCTTTGCATTGTATTTTGTTTATATGCATAAGCACAGGCAAAAAAACATTGAGAAAGATATGAATATGAATATACATGTTATACGACTGCATTATGATTCAGGTGCAGATCTCAGGAAAGCTTAAAATATCAAAATAAAATTAAAGCAATAAAACCAAAGTATCTTTTGCATTATGACCAATGGCAGGCGTTCATAATGGCAATTTGACAAAGTCATCATGAACTGCGTATTTTCTGTGAAAAGAAAGTCTTCAACTGAGCTTCTGAAAACCATTAGGCAGCTGGTTAGCTTGTTAGCCATGTTATTTGTATGCATTAATTTGGACAAATTGGTATTTTTAATCTTGGCTTTTCAAAAACACTGCCACCCCTTTATTTCCACAACAGTCCTGTGTATGTGTGTCTTATGAAACAGTAACTGTGCCACCTTTTTTTACGAATTGACGTGGATAGTAACGTGTCTGCACACAGCACTGTGGGATGGCTCTGTGGATTCAGAGCCAATCAGCTGACATCAACTGTCTTCGTAAACCTCAAAAGATTTGTTCCAATCCCTTTTCAGTTTTAAAGAAGACTAATAGAGTCCACAGCCATGCTAGCGGCTCTGTGAGGCTGTTCTTGGGCACATCGCTGCTTTGAAATTAATTCTAATTCTAAGTCTCACTGAATTAGCACTAAACACAAATGCAGCTGAGGCTGATGGGAATGTCATTGGTTTTGCAGGTATTTTCTCATAAACCTATATTGGACAAAGTGAAATTTTAGATGAAAAGTCAAGGGATCAACAAAGTCGTTACAATTCACCCTGAGGGGTCATTAATAGCCTGTACCAAATTTCATTGGTAAAACCAATGATTTCACTGAAAACCATCAATGTCAGCCTCATGGTGACGCTAGAGGAAAACATCAGGGGCTCATCAAAGACCAACAGTCCCATCCAAATCTGTAAGATTCATTTGTAGTCCTAAAATGCTCTTAGACAAAATTGATAAGTGATGGCTCAGCTATCGTAGTTAAATAGAGTGCACTAAGATATGGGTGCAGCATTGGTACTGTCAATTTGCCACCAAACAAACCCTCCCACATCGTTATATAAAAGGGTTTGCGCCAGTTCCACGAGTTACGTTCAGCTCTACTGAACGTGCATGGTCCAAGTCATCCTTTCACACTTCTTTATGAGTCATACGTCTGTCAACACAAACTGTCAGAGCTACACAACCATAGCTCGTTTACAATTAGCGCCAAGTATGTTGCAAAGGTCAGCTCATGACTTCCCATGTTGTTCATACTGAATGTTTTCAGGTGTTTGTTGTGACTTGTTGCTTTTCAGGACTTCGGAGCCTTTAGAGTTTTCATGAATGATGGTTTATAAAATTGAAATGTAACACCGTTCCAGTATGATCAAAGTGCCGTGAGGCTATTGCTAACAACTGCAACCCATACGAGCAGATCCTTCTCTTCCTCTGTTAGTTGGACAATCAATCTTTGGTGAATGCCACTTTATGATGAACAGATATTGTTGCTGTCAAACTTCACTGTCATTATCAAAATATGGTCTGTAATCTACACACATGGAGGCTATCAGTCAGTAGTATTTCAAGTAAAGCAGCCTGAGGCAAAAAACTCATCAAACACGTCAATCTGTGACAGCCTACACCTAGTAGGATCGACACCTGTGGATTTTCAGATATCAAAACATTTACAGTCTTTGTAAAGGTGAATTTTGGGCACAGGTGCCTCAGGACATGCACGTTTTGGTTTTTGATCAGTGGAATCTATCTGCATTTTTACCTCTTTTGTCTCCCCAGCTGTTGTTTATTCTCTCTAGACCTGAATCAGGACAAGAGCCAAGCAAATGACACACATCACACTGGATGGAAATACACATCACCTCACTCTCTGACATTTTGAAATGCAATGCTAATGCAACTTACACCTGGAGCTTCCAGTTTGGCTGTTAATCGCAACTATGTCCAAGTCAAAAAATCTACCAAATGTTGTCTAGTGGTGATGGTTGTTTCTTTTTTAGCCCACAATCAGTCTTTGAAATGTTATGGCTTGCAAGCATTGCAAGCATGTCACATGAGCGCATCTCATATTAGTCATGGACCACTTTACTTTAGAAAGACATCATTGTCAGCTGTGGTATTTTTACCTCCGACAAGAAGGTTATGTTTTTGGTGCCGTTTGTTTGTTTGTCCGTCAGTGGGATTACGGAAAAACTACCGCAAACTACTTTTCATGAAACTTGATGGAAGGGTGTATCATTAAATTTTGGAGTGGATCTGAATCACTGGGCGGTTACACAAATTATTTTTCACTTCCGATAACATTGCGAGATAGGTCAATTGTAACACTATGTCTCTGGTAAAAAGAAGTGAAATTGTCACGCATGCCGCATGCTGTAGTTAAAGTGAATGGTGTGCAGCGACTAACCATGCAACAAAACATTACAGCCACCTCAAACATCACTGTAGAAACAAATGCAGCAGGAATTTAATAAATGCACAGCCTTGATGATTCTACGAGTGCCCTTCTAGTTTTCTAATTGTTTCAGGTCCTCTAACACCGCTGACACTGCTAAACCTGTTATCTTTTGTCTGCTGATTTCCCAAAGCAGGACTTTTTTAACCGTTTTGTGAATGAAACTTGCTCACAGATGTAATGGAACAGCCTTACATGGCAATTTTCTTGGTGCTGAGTATGCTGATGATGAATTCTCATGAACACGCACCTCCTCATGAACAGGTGGCATTCATCAGGCTGAAATGAGTGATTTATGACAAGTTTGTCCAGTTAGGAGAGTTTGGTGAATCTGACTTGGAACACTTGGAGCAATCCTCACAGAGAAAAGTCAGAGAGATTTAGGAAAAGAATACAAAAATATTATTGCTTGAAGTCCATTCTGTCAAAATATTCAGAGAGGGCAGGTCGGTTCCAAATAGACTGCAACTTATTAGGAATAAATTGCAGTGGTTGCATTTCATGGGAACTAAATTCAGCCTAACTTTTCCTCTTACCAAGTGACTTTGATGGTGACTGAGTAAAACTAAAGCATGATCTACAAGGACACCTGGATTGTTTTGATGTCTAACTTCACGTCAGTTAATGGCTGAGATGGTCGATGTGCCAATTTGCCAAAAATGTAATGTTAATGGGACTGAAGGATGAATGTGAAAACTTTACTCCACAGTGTGATGATTTGTCTGGTCCAGAGAACTCCAGTAACAAATGTCAAGGTCTCTATTTAACAAGTGTTTTTCCCTCTTGAAATTCACTTCCACATCTCTGGTGTCAAACTTGTCCTTTAATTTTCCTGAAAACCTATATGTCTATATGCATCTTTCACCCTTAAAAAAGTTCCGGTGTCCTTTAATTGACTCGTCTACAAGATGGGCTGTCACGTCTGTCTCTCTTAACAACCACATCCACAATTCACCCACTGGCGGATAATGGCCAGGAGGAAAGGTGCCTATAGGTGCCTCCAAGCCCTCTCTTTCCTGCTACCTTGGCCTGATTAAAACAATTGAGGGGGAACACGCGGTGTACTTGACCCAAACGGTGTATCGTACCAAATTGCTTTTGTTAGGTGAACCCAGCGCTACGCCTGGCCTGCCTGTCTGCCCGTGTCCAGAGGGGATTTGAGATGCATATACATGAGCGCTGCAGGCTGGGAGGGGAGTCAGGTGGAGTTCTGGAGGCCAATTTAGGCCTGGTGGGAGAGGTGAGGAGGACAAAGGAGAACAGCGAAGAGGGCAGGAGGCGAACCTAATAGAGCTTCCAGCTAACAAGCCCCATCTCTGGGCTTTAAGTCTGATGTCACCACCACGTCTTCTCCTCCTCCTCTTCCAGCAAGCCTCACTGTTTGCCTCTGCATAATTTCCCACACTCCTTTCATTATGCTGCTTTCTCGCCTTTTCTCCTTACACACCAATTTGGATAGGCAGCAGTGAGTTAAAGACTTTTTCTCTTTTTGCCTCATTTGTGGAGGCATGGAACAGGAAAGGTTCTGGTGTTTGTTTGCATGTTTGTGTGTGTGTCGTCTATCTGTCTTTGTCAGACAGGTGCTTTGTTAAGCTGCTGCCAGTCATCGTCTGGTGCAGTTTGTTTGCGAGTGTAACCAAAAAGCAGCGGACAGGTTCAGGAGAGGACATTATAGCTCTAAGTTTTCTTTTCTTTTTGAAATTTCTCATGCATCCCACGCTCCAGACAGTCAGAGGAGTTCATTATGGTGGAGTTCCTGATAGCAGTGCTTCGGGCCTGGTAGGTAACAGGTCAAAAAGTTTCCCCCAGGCAGTGTCTACCTATTCAACAAAGTCACAGAGACAAATCTTTCAGAAGTGTTTTTACCTAATTTGACTTAATAGGAGCACCACACATTTGTTGGCAGATTAAGAAACTTTTAGGCATTTAAAATCTATTATAATATGTTATCCATGTTAAAGTCTTTCATTTAAACCTCTGCAGACTGATATCATTTGCATTGTTTTAAGAACAAATTAATCTTCTTCCTTTGCAAAAGGTCCCTGACTTCCCATGTGAGGCAGGTAAAATAAAGCCCTCTGTTTTCTCCCAGCAAATCTTTAGGAAATCACTCTATTACAATAGCTATTACAACCAACCAGGCTTTAACCTTATTTCTCTTTGTGATAGAGACAGTAGATGCTTTATGTGTCCTCCTTGATGCTTTATTTACTGACAAACCAAAAGCCCTAATCACAAAAGACAAAAGTGGTAAATATTTTGAGGTTGGATTGCTATTTTGTAATTTTTATGTTTGCGTGTGTGTCAGATATGAATGACAACTGATCCAAATGAACAATTTGGCTTCATGATCTTGTGATTTCAATATAGATTATATCATATCCAGAAGCAAACTGAAACTGAAATAAATAAATTTCCAAAGAAAACAAACCAGTCTTCTATTTGCACAGCACAACGTATTCTACTACATACCAAAATACTGTGTACATTTACTACTCTGATGTGTATTGGACAACAAGCAAGCATTTTGTTGTTTGCTTCTTCTTTCAAAATAATGGTTTTTGCTGATGCTTTGCCTCGTTGGTGCGACCGTCCTGAGAATGTTTGCCGCAAGATAAGTGATTCATGCTACTTCCTGCTTTGATACTGAATGCAAACTTAGTTTGTTTAAGTTATTTGAACAAAAGATTAACTGTTGTTGTGGACACTCGCACACTGGACTATGGTCTTTTTTTATTTACTAGGATTCACTCTGCACCATAGCTATAGGTATAATAAGAACTGGATACAGCAATCCCGCTCAGCCTTGTAGCCAATTCGCAATGGTAATGCTAATATGCTGATGCTTAGAATGCAATGTTATATGCAGGTATACCAGCGTCTTAAACATGTTAGCATGCTAATACTTGGTAATTAGTGCTAAACACGACGTATAATGGGAATGTCATTAGTTTTGCATGTATTTGATCATAAACCAAAATATTGAACAAATTTAAATATTGACCTACACATACTGAAAATCACAAAAGTGATGAGGATAGATGCTCTGTGAACCACAAATATCTACAAACTTTCATGGCAATCCATCCAGTAGTTGTTGAGATTTTTCAGTTTGGACCAAAGTGGTGGACCAACCAAATGATGTTACCATCCTTAGAGACAAGTTGCTTGCATGACTAAAAATTCCCAGCATGAACTCCAGCCTGCCAAGCCAGAGGGACACCAAAAATTGTGGCAAATTTAAATGCAAAACTGCCTTTGACCCCATAAAACCTTTTGAACATGAACAGCTGCTTAAATTGAGTCGCGCTACCACTTGATCATTCAGGAGATGTTCTGTCATGACATGGAGGGTTAAACTGAGGGCTTCCCTTCCTGTCAATCAAAGCACCATGAGACGAACATCTCAGTCAAAGATCAACTTCACCCCTCTCCCTCCATGCCGCCGCGCTCTCAATTTGACATCTGTGTTAAACAAGGACTCCGACAAATCCTCCATCTGCAGGCTTAGAGCAGCTACCTGGGGAAATCACAGCTGTCTGGGTGTGTGATTGTGTGTATGCATGTGTCATACATATCCATGATGCCACTGCTCCTCTCCCAAGATGCAAGAATGGTTGTGTGCATGTGTATGTTAGCAGCATCCGATATGCTTTGGTGTACCGACTCCTGGGGGTAATTGACAGGCTCAGGCTCCTTGTTTAGGCCAGTCTCAGGGGGGGCAGTTAGGCTGCCTGCGCTCAGAGTCTCAGACCTCCACTCATGGAGAATGCATAGAGGGATCTCTGGTGTATCTGTGGATTAGCTGTGTTGTAAAGGGCAAGGGGGGCAAATAAGGCCACAGTAGGTGAAGTTATTTGTCATGCTTTAAGTGTGTGTGTTTGTAAGTATGATTCTACAAACTGCACTGAGTAGTCAAGGTAGAAATAGTAGCAGTGATTATGGCTGGATGATATGACCTGAACATTTTAAATCTGAACGTGTCAAAAATGCCTTGAATGTGACAATTGATAATAATCAGGGCAGGATATTTCCTTTCTCATGTCAGGTTCCTACTGATATGTTTGTTCTGATTGATTACAGTCTGAGCAGCTGACAATTTTCTTCTCCTGAACTGGACTGGTTGGTCAGTTGAACCTTTGGTAAGATGCTATTGGTGGAGCCTGTTTAGGATTCTAACTATTAATTTAATGCAAATTGAGATATGAGTACATTTAGTTTGATAAGAGGTTGTAGTACAAGCAATACAAAAGGCAACAGTTGTAAAAGTAGTAGTCTCTAAATGAAGTGTGAGAAAATATTGACAGCAATTCCTTCATAAATGAATTGTGCCATGCTGGAAAAATGGAACATACTAAATACATAAATGAACATAAATGTGTGCCATCCTGCTATCCAGTTCATAGAAACCTTGGTAAAAATACTGATAATTGTGTATCTTCTATCAATATCGTAGCACCACAATTAGCAGTGTGAGACATAATAGCAGACTGTAGCTACAGCAGGGCAGTAGCTGAGAGGGATCCGCCCATAGAGTTTATGGTTAGATCCCCGGCTCCTCATCCACATGTAGAAGTGAGTAAGACACTGGACCCCAAGTTATGTTTCCAACTGGGAAAATGAAATTCGATTTGGGCAAAATGCTAAATGAAAGTATGTAAAAGCAGTATAAAGAGTAATAGTGGTAGCAATAGTAGCAGTAGTGGTAATGGTAGAAGAAGTAGAAATATTAGCCTCGTTAGCAGCAGAAGTAGTTGGTATTGTGCTTAATTGGTCTCATAAACACGAAGTCATAAAACAGAAAAGAGCACAACACTAAACAGAAAATGTCTGTCGGTCCTTTCCCGTCCTCCTTCTCTCTGCTTCCCACCCACGGTCTGTCAGACATGACCCAGCCTGCAGCAGTGCTGACTTGATGGGTCTCTGCCTACGGTGGCAGGAGGAACCAGGGGAGAGTTTAGCAAGTATTAGGGATGTTGTGTTTAATAACGTTAGAATTAACATTTGATAGCCACAATGACTCTTATTTTCACAACACGATGCTCTACTCATTGAAGCACACAGGACTAATGTATACAGCCTTGAGTCTACAGCTCAGCTAGTTACCTCAGGAGACTACTTAGTTCTCATCTGCTGTAGGCTACCAGACATACTACATGCCCAGCTGTTTAAAAAATACATACAAAAGATGAAAGAGACTTTTGTTTTAGAGCGGCTCGTCTACCAATCGGAAGGTCAGCGGTTCGATCCCGGCTTCCCCCATCCATCTTTCAAAGTATCCTTGAGCAAGATACTGAACCCCAAATTGCTCCCGAAGCTGCGCCTTCGGTGTGTGAGTGCTTGTGAATGATTAGTTTAATTTGTACTGATGGGCAGTTAGCCATCACTGTGTATGGGTAATTGTGATATGTAGTGTGAAAGCGCTTTGAGTAGTTGGATGACTAGAAAGGCGCTATACAAGTACAGTCCATTTACATTTAGTCTTGTTGGTAAGAGGAATAGATTAGATCCCCATTAGCTTCTGCCTTCGTAGTGTTTGTTACTTCACACAAATATATATAGAACCAGATCTATTAACAATTATTAAAGAAAAAATTATGAATATAAAATGAAACAAAAATAAAATAATTAATATCATGGTCTGTTTAATACAAGGCTAAAACTGGTACATAACCCAAAAAGAGTCAGAGGTTTACATTACACCATAATAACTGCAGTAATATTTCACTTTCAGCTGAAAACATATAGTGAGATGATCCATTTCTGTAAATGTGCAGGCATTGCTTTGGTCATGTAGGTATGCTATGTGTTTGGGTATGTATGTTCACAGTCACAGGGACACAGAAACTTGGTTGAATATTAATAAAGCCAAAAGTAACGTGGAGAATGGGACAGAACGTATTTACTTTATTACCATTTCACCAAACACAAAATCTTACCTCAGGTACCACAGGTGGTACGCAGAAAGACCGTTCTCCCTTTTTTGTGATCAGACCTCACACAGCTCTCTGCTCACCTAAAACATGACACCAAAGAAAACCAGCGAGACACACGACTCAATTAACCGTTCATCAAAACAGCAACTGTGGCGTGCGCACAAAACCTCACCTAACCCTCTGACAGAGCAGGAGAGCAACGCATCGTCAGCACTATCATCAAAAGTCGGCATCTCATGCTTCACTGGATTCCACATCTGCTTTGAGACAGAACGATCTGGTGATTGTGTGAAAAAGAGCATGTTGTCAGTGAGGTTAACCAGGCGTGAGAGATCACACAGGAGGTGTTTATTTTCTGTGTCTGAGCCTGGCAGTCATGCCTGGCTTTGCTGAAACTTCTGAAGCAGAACACGTTCTCATTAGACCGCTGTGATAAATTGATTATGATCTGGGAGTGCGTAGATCCACAGAAACAACTGAAAGACGAGTGAGTCATCATCTAATGGGAGATGCTGAAGTAACTGCAGGTTTTTGATGGGATTGTCTGTGCTTTTATTGTGCCATTCTTGGCAATTCAAACTGTTTCGGTTTGTTTTAGAGAGGTGTGACAGTGCAGATAATCTCCTCCTTTAAACCTTTGCAGTGCTGCACAGATCAGACTGGTAGATATCAACTCTGACAGTGGCAGGTTTGGAGGTATGATTCAAAGTTCTGTTGCAAACACATGAGCTCATGGTAATGTAATGCCGTTTGGTTAAAAATGTCCCTTGATCTATAACTGACCATTTTCTTTGCCTTTTCTGTCACGATAGGTAGCTAATCTCAAGTCCCAAGCCAATTTACAGTACGCTCTGTACAGTCTTCATCTTACATTTGTCTTTTTTTTAAATGTTTGAAATAGCTATAATATATTTGATCACCTAGAGGTTGAAATGACTGCAAATAAACAGAAATAAGCAAAGTTTGATTTACAGTACCAGTCAACTGTTTGGACACACTTTCCCATTTGCTTGAATGAGAAAGTGAGTCCAAACTTTTGACTGGTACTGTAAGTAGGATTTTTCGTTTTAGAACCATTTTATTTACATAAACAATGTATAGATATATTTTAGAAACATCACTTACTTGTGAGTTAGATTACATAACATCAATTTTGGCCAAATTTGATAGAGAGGCTGTTCATTCCAAGGTCATATATGGTTAAAGGTACAATGATGGTTGAGTTACTTCAGAGTTAAAGCTCATTTCCAAGAGCAGTTTTGTTTACTTTCTTTATCTTTCATAACCTCCATATTCTGCTGTCTGATCAGCTGTCCCATTTTCTCACTATACATACAGTATAGGTCCTTTGTCAAAATGTCTTTTCACAAAGGTAAATTGTTGACATTCCTTCCATTGTGACAGATTCCTGTATCTATTCTACACGGTGAACAAAGTGAGACTTGGACCTGTATGACACAGGTACGATCTGGGCCCCAGGTTAAATAACTCATCAACAGGTAGGCGAGTACTGTGCAGGCACTGGTCTACTGTTAGGGCTCAGCTTGGCACTTTATGGTTGGCCTTTTCCTGGGGTAAACAATGACATAATCCCTTCCAGGTCTGCACATCGTTAATCTTCATCATTTGATTGTACACCGTTGCACTGTAATGACAAACATGGTGTGGTGGTTTCTGTCTAAGGCCACAGGCTGCCAAACCCCAAGGTGTGGCTGCCTGGTGCAGATGGCTGGCTGGTTGGTGTTTTGGCTAGTTCACATTGATTGATGGTTTGGTTGGTTCTTTTGTTGTTGAGCTGATTGACTGTTTGCTGGATGCATTCTGTGTTTCTCTCTGCTTCAGGTGACTGTTTGGTTGGTTGGATTGTTACTGTAATTGACCATTTGGAGTGACAGCTGTTTGGCTGTTTTCTTGTGTAAGTTGCTACTTGGGTTGAGCTGTTAGCTGATTTTTGTTAGATTTTTTTCGTTGGCAGATGTGTTGGGTGGTTAACTGGTTGGTCGTCTGACTGCTTGTATTTCTTGCCCTGTTGTAAAGTGTGATGCCGTCCCTCCTCAGCAGTTAACTTAGTGAGTAAAGAGTTATCATAACAAATAATGATAATTGACAAAACTACAAAACTAAGACAGCCATTGTAAAACAAATAACAAACCCAAAAATAAACCCCAACAGATTTTTACTTTGTGAAGTTTTTTTCATAATGGGTGATTTGATGATGATTTTGTAAATAATTAAGGGGATATTAAGTTTAACCCCTTAATACCCACTATTCCCTCTAAAGTTTTCCCTTTTACTAGCTTTAACATTGGAAAAAAAAAGATCTTATTCCACAGTGTCAGTATCAGCGTGTTCCAAAAATGTTTGCCCCAAAATTCAGCCCACCATAGTTAGTATCTTTGGGACCGCTGGGTCAGTCAGTCAGTCATTTTCTACCGCTTGTTCCAGTTTTGGGGTCGCGGGGGACCCCTGGGTTGTCCCCTAGAATTTGAAATAAAGTACTGTATGTTACAATTTTTGAACTGACTCACCCACTGGGACAACGCTGCTTGTTAAGCAGTTAAAGAGAATTATGTTTGGGGTGTGCATGCCATGATTTGCAGATCTCTCAGGTGGTCTCACTCAGGCACAGTGATTGCCAGGTTAGTTGGTTAATGGGTTGTTCTTTTTGCTGTTTGCTTAGATAACTGGCCGTGGCATCCCCACAGATAACAACACAGCTCCCTCCAGGCAACCACTCATGCATGGGGAGTTTGAAACGCAAACTAAAGTTGGCCCTGGTGATGTGAAGCACATCTGGTTATACACAGGAAAACCAAACCATAAGCAGCCAAGCAAAATAATACACAAACGTGGTAAATTGTAATCTCTGTCAACATACACAGGAGACAGACAAAGGATAAAGATAATGGTTTATGATCTGGATGCACATTGGCTTGTTTATCCCATCCTCCTGAAGACAGAGAGAGAGAGAGAGAGAGGAGGAGAAGGAAAGACATATGTTGTTTAAAAAGTATAATCCTTGGGTCTGTGATGGGGTATGTGGCTCTGCTGTGTGTCTCAGCTCAGGCTGTAACAATGTATGGCAGCCTCATTGACGCTCAGCCGCAGACGTCTTTTTATTAGGGCACAAAACGTGCGAAGACCATGTTGAAGTGCAAGGAATTCTTCTTTCTTTCTTGCTTTTTTTCTTCCAAATGAAGCGCATTTTTGGTGAAATAAATATGCCCAAAAACTCACCAAACCTGTCATAGCATGACCTGTATGCTAAATGTGTCTTTTGAAATTAAATTTTTTTTCTCAATTTCTTCAGCAACATACAACAAAAGTGCAAAAGACATTAAACACCTACAGTAACACATAAGAATAGTAAGAAATATAAAATGCCTTCATGTACACACAAAAATGTGGGTGTTGGGGCGAGTGCAGTACAGTTTCTTGCTGAAAACTATATTTAGTTGAGATGTTGTATCTTCAACTTATTACATTTTTTGATCTATCAGCGAAAAGAGAATCCATTCCTGTTCACGGATTCATCTTTGCTTTAATTGTTTAGTCAATATTTGATGCTCTGCTATCTTCCACAACGCTTCTTCATAGCCCAGGTGAGGTTAAACACAGAAAAGAGGCTCACTATCAGTTATGACTAAGACTCAGCCCTGTAAGCCTGACTTTCATGGATCGTCAGCAGCCTCTTTAGTTGATCCAACATCAGTCATGAAGTTCATGGGTGGGTTGCTGTCAATCGCCACCGTGTAGCTTTAGCTGCTCCCATTAGCACAACAGAAAAGCTAATGCATTAACTGCAGACTTGAAAAGGTTTATATGACATGAAGTACGATTCACAGTATGAACAAAATGGTTAAACACAAAATGCTTCTGTTCTCATACTGAAAGATTTCAGATGGCCTTCAAGGCAAAACAATTTCAAGAAATGTTTATACCAACAGCATTTTATGATTTCTTTGGCTCCGTTTTCACAATAGAAAATGTGCACAACTAATACTACTCATATAACATGCAAGATGAAAATCTTTTGTTTGTCATTGCCTCTCAAAAATTGTTGCAAAATAAAATGGTGCAACTTACACATAAGAATTTGAAATGATTTAGAGTAAGAATTCCATCTGATGACCTTACAGTCATTTTAGTAAAGATCATACACTCAAATTACAATTTAATCACACAGTGTTTAAGCAATGTGCAGCACAACACTCAAAATGTTTTTCCCACAGTATGTCTACATATACTGTACAATATTTAATAAATGTACACAGGCAGCCCAAATCTGCAATCCCTAAAAATACAAACTATATAATTATAATGTTTGTGCATTTGATGTTTAATGAGCCTGTGTGCTCATACCTGGCAGCACTATTGTCAGCCATTTCGTTGTTGCTATTGAGCAAACCATTCATCCATTAATCTTACTATTCTCAATCAAGGGTTTGTTCAGACAGAATACAGGATGAAGGTGTGTGTAGTTTGGGTGTTATTTCCTGGCCTATTGTGTGTTGTCACACAGCGATATGGTGGGAACCTCACAAAACGCTCTCTCGTCTTTTCACAGGAGTGTTTGTCTGTGTTTCTGTGTGTCTGGCTGGCTGTGGTTTCTCACATCAACTAGTTTCTGCTTGCCTTGCGGCTACATCTGAGGTTGGGAGTGTGTGTGTGTGTGGTGTGTGTGTATGTGAAATGTGTACACGTGTACGTATGTGGTATGAAGTCTCAAAGCGTCAATCAAATTTAAGTCCGGAGATAAAAGGAAGGGGATGCCCTTCCCTGTCTTTTAATTATAGTGTTTGTGGTGAAGGAGTCAGGAAACTCAGATGCTAATGTAGCATAGCGTTGTTCCGCTTACCTGGACAGGTAGACAATACAGTTCCCTCACTGAGTATAATGGTTAATTAATCATTTACATTACAGGGAGAGAGTGAGAGGGAGTAGAGCTGAAGCTGGGCAGAGCCAAGATAAAGACAGCGAACGAGACGTAAAGAAAATTCTGGTGACTTCAGTGTTGATGGGGCTGCAGGGAATAGGAGGTACGATGGGGGTTAAAGGGAGAGAGGGTAGTTGTCATGGTAACGCAGGTATATAGTATATTGTTTAAAGTAGAAGGGAGAGGCTGGAGGCAGACACGTTAATCCTCTCCAGGCAACCAATTACAGACTTCCATCTCCCATCCTTCCTCCCCCGTATAATCTCACTGACTCACCCTTACACTCCCGTCCCTCCTCTTTACCTGACTTTTATCCTAGCCACCACGTCCTCCTCTCTTTCTTTGTCTCCCACAACGCAGCCTAGTTATGTTCATATCGGACAATTCTGCATCTCACGATTTTACAAGGCAGAACAGAAATTTAGGGTGTGGAGCTTGAGGCAGTGGATGGGCGTGTAGAACATCTGACTTTCATACAGTAACTGTAACCACGATTTTCACTGTCCTTGACCATATTGTAGTTGTCATGTGAAAATACTGCTGAAAGAAAGACTTTTTAAAACTTTGGCATTGGATGTAATCTGAGGTTTTTTCAGAATCATTCAATATTGATGGGGAGACTGTCCTCCCAAGAAAACTGTCAGCATCAGCTGTTTCAGCAAGTTCCCCATAAGGACATGTCCTCTAACGGCTGTAGGAATTATGACAGGATCAAAGGAGGTAGTCAAGTGATGTTATTGGGGAAAAAGGTCAGGGTGATGGATGGGTCAACAAAACATCTAACTTTATTTCCTGTTTCCAGACGTCAGGCAACTTGTTTTTTAAAACCATGACCACGATCCTTCCCTTACCTTAACCAAGTGTTTATTATTGTAACGATGTAAACAAAGCTCTCCTAACCTTAACAATTTACCAATTTCAACCAAATCCATGATCTTTACCTAAAACTAACCAAGTCGTTTTTTGTGCCTAAACCTAACAAGGCTTAACCACAGCATTGTCACATCATATGACAAACATGTCACAGCATGGACAAACAGATTATTTTGTCATATAATTTGGAGGACTTATTGTTGTTATGGTCTTGTCTGGAGATTTGGTTGCACGGCGTCTTTACCGTAACGCTGTGATCATCTGTTGCGACTATGGCATGTGTATTCATGGAGGTCCACTGCAATATTGGCTTTAGGCTACATAAATAATGGTTGAATAACGGGTGAATAGGTTTGATAAAGAGAACAGACCCATTTAGTAATGTCTAATGTGAAAGTGAACATACTGTTAAGGCAGGTTTGCTTCCGCATGTACGTTCATGTCGGGAAGATGAACGGCTCTATTTGTCTCTATTTCAGACCTCAGTGTTATTGGCTTTGTTACAGTTTTCTAACCACATGTAAAAAAACATTTTAAAGGCACAATCCATGATCCAAGTGTAAACCAAAGAGTAGCCCACCACCACAAAAATTCAAAAATATTACAACCTGATATCTATCGCAAACTAACTTTTTATATATATAAAAAATTTATGTCATGTTTGAAAATTAAATTAGACTTACATTTTGAATTATGATTGAAACAGAAGGAAAATGCAGATTTTTCATCTAACTCACTCTCTTCAATCATATATGGAAATATACCTAAAATCTACTGTCACAGAAGGGACTGATGTGGCCGTTAAGGTGTGAAGTATTTGCTAAGTACTATGCTAATTCTAGCTGCTAGATAGTCAACTAACTGTTGTGTAAATTCCTGCACACAAAGCAATAAGATGAGCTAAGTGGGATGTTGTATGCCTGAAGTTACTGATATTATTTGATGTATCAGTTACTGTTGCAGTTGAAACACCAAGTAATGCATTCCGAAACACGACCTGTGATATGTGACAGGGCATGTCAGCATTTGGCAGCCACCACACCTGATTGTGTAATCCAACACAGAAGTGCCTCACGATTAAGTTTGTCTAAGTTTGTGCTTAGACCACATTCCTCTCGATCAGATAGCAGAGGTGAAAAAAATCACATCAGTAAAGTACTAATATTTTTTTATCAAATGCGTTTTGAGAGAAATGTAATTGATTCCTCGGGTTTGTTCAGTGGCAACATTTTTTTTTCCCGTTGTGAAAAGTGCTACATTTTTGTAGCACACCATAGTTTTCTGGAGGTGGCCTGGGTGGATGATGGATGTACAAAGTGCAGGACTTTGACCAGAGATCAGGATTCACATCCTGAGTCCTGCAAGGGGGTTATGCTTAGGTATCAAAAGGACTTAAGGTTCAGGTTAGTGAAAGATTGTGGGTTTGGTGAAATGTTAATAAAGTAAATATGTTCTGTCCCATTCTCCACGTTACTTTTGACTTTAGATCTTTCCCTAACACATTTTTATCATGCTTTACTTTCTAACACATAAAAGCAGATTCAATTTGTTGTTAGCGACCATTTTGCAGATACAATGTGTTCTGTATGTAGATTTTGCAACTTGGCAGGTATGTCCATTAAAAAGCTGTGCTCATTATTTTGATTAAAAAAAATCAAATTCAGGCAGCAATATGTTTCTCTCAAAATGTATTTGTTGAAACAAATTATTTGTACATAAATGTAGTTTCTAGGAGGCAGAGTTGTACAGTGTTTTAGTACAGTGTGAGTGTAATTGAGCCGTACAACTAATTTTCTTATTGTTCTGTTGTTATCATCTTGGACTGGCTTCATTTCAAACGCATCATAAAATAATGTGGGGCAGGAAAGGCAACGTACTGAGGGAGACAAGATAGTTCTGTGAGGCTTTGATCTGTGGAGTAGCAGAATACTATCTAATCCTTTAATGGGTGGATGCTGAGTCGTCCTGACGTTTCCACTGAGTACCATCTGTCATACACACAGCAGGTTGTGAAATCAGGTCTGAGCATAAATGTGATGAGAAGAGTACGAAAAGTAAGTGAAGAAAAAGAGAGTGAAAGAAAGAGAAATCTGTTTACGTATCATAATTTAAGTGACAACTATCTTCAACAGTATTTCATTTCCTCCTGTGGTTAATACACTAAATCCTACAGTTTATACATCTTTTCCAGTTTAATCTGCAAGCAAAAATAACTTTCCATTTTTATTTGCACATCATTTTCTTAAGGTTTAGATTTTTCTGTTGCAGTTAATCATATCCAGCTACAATGCTAAAACCACACAGTTTGATTCTTGGTCATTAATAGAATTAATGTGTATCGCCAAACTCTGTTTGCTTTTGCATGGTTTAGACACTTAGAAAACAAACCTCTTTATTCTGCAAGTCCCCATGATGTGCAGCCAAATAAGACACAGACTCCAAACACAATAAACTTTAACTTTGTGTAACTGCCTTGCAGAGAACCAACATCCCCTCAGACCGGTCGCCAGTGGCCACACTCAGGGTTTTATTGTGTCATTTCTCAGCCTTTCTGCCAGTCACGATGGTGAACAATAAATGACATGCCTTTTAGATGTCATTTATTGTTCACCAGTTTTGGCACACACATCTGGACACATTAGAAAGTTATATTGGTATTACTTTAAAACCTGCAGTGATCATATCATCTTGTTACATGCATGGTAACAATTTTATTCAAATGAAATTAAAGCAGCACTCCAGTGATTGCACCTTAATCAGATTGTTTTAGCTGAATTCATGTTGAATTGAGCATGACTTGATTTGAATACCTGAATTTTATGTCTCATATTTTATTGTTATTATTATGAGCTACTATAATATAGTTCGGCCAATAACTTGTTTTCTTTTTTTTTTCAATTATCAAGTTGATGGATAAATTAGGCCTGCACAACCCATGTACATGCTTTAATAAAACGTTTTAGCCACGTTAGCGGCGTGGCTCTTGGGATGGGAATGTCAATCCACCACCTTGGTCCAGACTGTAATATCCCAACAACTACTGGACTGATCATCCAATATCCTACTGACTTTGGTGATCCTCTGACTTCATCTGGAGCCACCATGAGTTTGATATTTGTGGTTTTGAGTGAAAAAATAGTCTTGGCAACTATTGGATGGATTGCAATGACATTTCGTACACACATTCATGCCCCCCTCAGGATGAATTATGATGGCTTTGGTGATGTCTTTTTTCTAGTGCCATCATTTAGTTTATTATCAAATATCCGCAAAACTAATGACATTCCCATCAGCCTCTGATGTAGGCCCATTTTGTATTTAGAGCTAATTAGCAAATGTTAGCATGCTAACATGCTAAACTAAGATGGTGAACGTGGTAAACATTACACCTGCTAAACATCAGCATGTTACCCTCATGTCACTGTGAGCATGTTAGCATGCTGATGTTAGAATTTAGCTTAATGCACCGTTGTGTTTAAGTACAGCCTCAACAAGCCGCTAGCATGACTGTAGACTCTTAGTTTTCTTTAGTCATTCATAGTTACACCATAGTTATATTTTGCATTTTAATAAATAGGAAGACACCTGATCTAGTGAGCAAAGACTATGAAAGATATTTTCAATAACATTGAAATAGTGCATTTTAATAATTTAATAAAAGTTTAGTATCTTCCAATTTTGGAAGTAAAGTAACAAGTTGATTCTATTTTTTTGTGAATTACAGTTAATGAAGTTCATGTTAAAACATATTTTACTGTTCACTGTCACAGATAACAGGTTTATACAGTATTTTGTACATATTGACAGATTTAGGCCTCTTCATCTGTCATCATGAAGCATTTGGTAGCAAGACACCACTTGAATTCATTCTAGATTGTAATGAAACAAACGTAAGAAAAATGTTGGAAATGGATCCAAACAAAACAAGTAAGAATAGAACCGAACAGAACGGTTCCCCTTTAGGGCTGCTGATGTTGCAACAGACCCCCTACGCAGCCCAGCTGAGAGCACAAACTGTGGCTTCAAGGGCTCCAATTAGGCCCCTGTTCCTGGGGTGAGAGTACCCTGGAGACACCCTCTCTCTCCCCTCAAGACCTAAATCTCTTTGCAGGGATTAAAGATGGCTGGGCTGCAGAAAAAGATGATTCACAAAGCTTGTTCTTGTGTAAGAGCGTAGGTGTGTGCTAAGTGGGGGAGGGATGGAGGTACTAGTGTGTGTGCGCATGTGCATGAATGCATGTGCTCTGTCACTAGGCTAAGTATATCTGTTTGTTGCATTTAATAAGCAGGAGTCACTGACAGGAGCCACTGACAGTCCGCTGATGTGTTGTACTGCTTTAAACCTTCCCGTCCTCACCGTCTGCTTACCTGCAGATGTGTGTGTTACACCCACGACTGCAAGCTTTCTGGGTTTTTGTCTGCTAAATCCTTCCTCGCTGTCTCTCTTTCCTCTCCACAGACATTGCTATCTTCAGGCCCTTTCAGATTAGAAATCTCTAGCATTGTCAGCTTCATTCATATGTTAAAGAAATGCCTTTGTGGCTTTCACATATAGGTCGTGGTTACGGAAATGCAAGAATAGACAAGGCAGGATGGAAGAGTCACAACTGACAATAAATTATATATTCAGTCAGTTTATTATGTGCATATATTTCATAGAAATGAATTAAATTATTATTATGATTATGTTTATTGTTAGTGGGAATTATTTATTTTGATGTTATCTGCATATTTTAAAAAATGCTGCAAGAAGAGAAAAACGTGTCTAAGTAGTTTAGAAGAAAGTCAGCTAAGATAAGAGTGGAACAAAATAGCTTAGCTATGGTTTTTGACCATAAAACAGCATCAAATAACTGAGAAAGACAGGGTGGACGTTTTGGATTTACCTTGTGGATGGAAATTGAAATATGGAGGATGTTAATAAACAGTCAAAACCAGATGATCAGATCTCAGCCGCAATATAACAAGAGAGCATTACTGAATATTTCAATTAGAGTAAAAACGTTACCAGAAAAATGGTTCAGACCTCTTTTTCAAATGACACAATCATCTTCAACTGTGTGCCTGAAAAGGGCTATTCTGTCTCTTTTCCAATCATTGAGCTTTTTTTCAGTTGAATCCGATCAGATTTTAAGTGCTACACTCCCAGTCCTGTTTTGGATCTAAAGCTGAAAGGCTTTTCTCTCCCCTTCAAATGTTATATAAATATATCGTCTCTCTCTCTCTTGGTTTCAATCAAATCTTCCACTGCTCTCAGCTCCTTTGTATTGGCACACTGTTGGAGCAGACTCAAGACATGAAACACACACTCACATTGACGCTTGTTAGGCCCTGGCAGAGAAAAGAAAAAAAAACTGAGGTAGCAAAGGGGGGGGGGGGGGGGGGGACACCCCCCGAGGGGGGGGGAAATTGGCGGGGGGGTCCGGCGCCGGCAAAAAAAAGGGGGGGGGGGGGG
>CM022491.1:2185741-2226696 GCA_011952105.1 Coreoperca whiteheadi | reverse complement strand
AATGAAAAAAAAAAGAGTATAGGTATGGGGGTGGGGGGGGGAGGGGGGGGGGGGGGGGGGGGGGGGGGGGGGGGGGGGGGGGGGGGGGGAGAAGAAAAAAAAACTCCACGTGCAACAAAAAAAACACTAGGTTTGTTTGGTGTTGGGGTTGGGGGGGGGGGGGGGGGGGGGGGGGGGGGGTGAGGAGAAAAGAAAAGAAAAAAGAAAGGTTTACTTTTGTTTGAGGAGGACTTTGAGGGTTTGAAGTTCGGGCACTCAGAAATGCACAGACGTCCTTTCAAACTTGACTGAGATGTTGACATTCGACTTCTCCTTTTAAACTGTTATCAGCAGCCTGTTGACTGAGACCATTTTATAAACACATCATAGATTATCATATTTAAACAATATGTGCGTTAAAGAATGATCAGAACCATGCAGCATGCAAAATAGCATGACAATTCCATTCACAACACACTTTTATTCGAGGACGCCTGGAGAGTAACTACCGTACTAATATGGAAATATTTGTGGAAACCAGCGGGCGTACTGCTCACGCTCAGAAGAGTTTAGTGAATGTAAATATGCTCATGTGCATTATATTCTAATATATTTTTTGCATGGAATTAGGGAGCAGTGGAAGAAGTATTCAGATCCTTTGCTTAGGTTACAGTCGCAAATAGTCTATGTCCAAATACTTCTTTACACATAAAAACCCTGTATTGAAAATTGTACACAAGTAAAAGTACAGCCAAATGTACTTTCATTTCGAAAGTAAACTCATTCTCCAGGATGGCCATGTCTAGGATACTTTATTTTAATTAACTGATTATTATTACTGATGCATTATGGTGTAAGCAGAATTTTTATGTTGTAGCTGGAGATGGAGCTAATTTGAACTACTTTATATACAGTTAGGTAGTTTAATTTATAACAATACTAGCTATTTAAAGATGACATCTAGTATCTATGGCTGTCAAATAAATGTAGTGGAGTAAAAAGTGCAATGTCTCCTTCTTACATGCAGTGGAGTTTAAGAGCGTAAACAAAATGGAAATAGTCAAGTAAAGTACAAGTATCTCAAAACTGGACTTAAGTACAATGCATGAGTGAATGTACGTAGGGACTTTCCATCACTGAGATTTGGGCTTCAGGTATGAGATGGAGTTGGTGTTCATTTTCAAAGTCAGTCAATTCACAAAGCAGGTTTTGTTCAAAATGGTCTAAAATGAAATGTTTCTTTTTTTCTGAGGAAATTACAAAGAATAAAAACTCTGTAATAGAGTGAATCCAGGTTTAGTGTTTAATTCTAAACTCTGCTCTGATTCAAACGCACTTTTTCTCGGCTAGCCGAAGCCGTCTGATGCATTTGAACAGTCAAGCAGTCCGTCATTCTTACGAAGACAAACTCGTCTCTCACCTGACAGTTAATGGGTTTGGCCCACTGATTAATTGTGACGAATGGGAGCTCATTCATAACCCATTGTGCAGTTGGCCCTGTGTGCTGTCAGTGGTGCTCGATAAAAAAGCAGCAGCAGAGACAGAGTCCAGTTGGTGTTTTTACAGCATAAAGAGGCAAACTACTGCCCCCTATTGGCCTGAGGCTCTCACTGGGGAAACAGCAAGGCATGGAAGATGTATTTTTGCAGAAGGTTTTCCAAAAAGTTAAATTTAGTACATGATGGTGACATCTTCAGGACAGATAAACATGAAGACACACACCGAAAACACAAATGCACACAAGGAATTAGAAATAAGATATTTATCTCCTGTGTCAATTCTTGTGGTAATATGAAAAACACATGAAAAATGTAGCTGCGAGCAGCGATCAGGGAGTTTAAGCCCATATGGGAATGTTAATAATTTAAGGCTGTCAGGGGTCAAGAGCTACATGGGAATGTTGGGAATGTTGAGAGCAGAGACTCTGGCAATCACAGACATAATGATATGGAAACCATCCACACAGGAGAGGCTGTTTTCATTATTATTATTATTAATATGTTGATCCAATTTTATATCAGTGTTGTTGTTGTGATGGGTTCCCTGCTACCTTTCTGTTTTAGGAGTAAATCCGGTATGTGATGTTTCAGCAGGAGGGTTTTGTGTGCACGACATGTTTGTCCAGGAGTGTATAAATCTACTGTGAGTTATTGTAAGACACACCCAAACCTACAGACCAGTTAGTACACCAAGATACTTGAGTCTGTAGATTCAAACATGCTGTGTTTTATTATGTCATTAAGTAGTTTTTTAAAAACATTTTTAAAGAATAGCATTTCAGAATCCTTGAAGAGTTTGTTTCCTAAATTATTTGTCATTAAGAAAAAAACTCTTGACTCTTACTTCCACTACTTGCCTTTTCTTACAAAATACTGGTCTCTTTGAGGATGAAACCATCTGTTTCCACTGCCAAATTTCAGGTAGCGGGGTTTTTTTCAGTTTTTCTCCTGGACTAACTATCAGGAAATTAAACCAATTTCTCTGAGCTGTGTATATTGATGTGGCTCCACGGTACATTTGTGAATACGTTTGGTGTTGATTGGTTAAAAAAATGAAAAAAGTCCCAAAAAATGTGCTATTTCGCCACATTAAAAGTCCATCACATAGTTTGACAGACCCAGATGTCAGATTTGGACAGAAATTAACTGCTACCTCATATTGACCAGGAACCTGCCACTATTCTCTGTTTTGTCGTAAGGTTTGTAGCATTTCAACTTAGCAAATTAACTCCACTGCTACTAGGCTAAAAGTGATAACCAGCATTAACCTTTATCAGCATGAAAGACTCATCTTGTAGTGTTTCGGCACTTGACATCATCTGCCAATCAAACAACGTGGGGTTCTTCTGCCTTTAATCTCTTTGGTTGGTGAAGTTTGAGTTTCTGAAAGTACTGCTCTTTTCTTTTGTGGCTTCACTGTTCATGCTTATCATGGGTCCAATTATAGTCAGAGACATATTAAAAGAGGGGACTGCGCCATTCCTGAACTCATTACATCCAAACTACCGAGGGGGGAAAAGCATAGATTGCTGCAGTAAAACTTTAAAGTGGCTATAATCAATATTTCTGTATTAACAGTGGATCACAATTGGTTTTCCAGCCCGTAACTCCACTGGTCTGTTTACTCTCACCGCTCTCATAGCGTCATTTTCAGGCCTCAGCTATCATAACCGACTGTACACTACCTGCCCAGCAACAAAGTTAGCGAGTAGCTGGTGAACACAGTGGAGCATTTAGCAACTAAAGGAGTTGGTGGAGACCAAAAACAGAGCTAAAAGGAATTGTGATCATCGGACTTTCGTTCGCCAGGTGGACACAAATACGGAATTTAATGAAATTATCACAGGTTTAACCACCAAACATTAAGAATGGGTTCATGTACTGGTATCCTGATTTGATTTTAAAACAATAATGCAATACTTAACGGAAACATAGAAGTGTTTTTTAAAAAACTACAGTCTGGTATAGATAATAGATGTTCACTGTTGACTGTGTGAGCAGCCATGTTTGTTAACAAACTTCAACTCCCAAGTAAGAAGTCCTACTTAAAGATCGCTTTAATTTTATGTTATCTATTCAGAAAAGGACGATCTGACTTTTTATCGGATGTAGAGGAGCCACACAGTTCTTTTTAGTCCTTTGTGTGCAGTCACATGAGCCCCAGTGCATTAATGTATTTTTATAATACACTAGTCCATATTATTAAGGACTTTTTATTTTTAAAAATCCACTTAATTGCTTGCAAATACAATATTATGCTACAATACACCCACCACGTTTTGTCTCGCATGGGTGTGAAAAGTACACGTGTGTACGAAGGTGCAGGACCAGCAGGGGGCGATAATGACAGGAGCAATGGACGAACATAGTATAAAGAGCAAAAAGGTCCGCATAAGGAGGAGGTCGGGGAGGATATGGATGGGTCAAACACAGGAGAACCGGGTCCGTTTTCCAGTGCGAAACCAATAGTCAACATTGATTGTTTTAAGGAAGTTTAACCCAAACCATGATCTTTTCCTAAACCTAACCACGCAGTTTTGGCGCCTAAACCTAACCAAACTGCAACCGTCACCTGAAATGTTTCTCACCAAGCTTTTGTTTGAAAGCCTAACCAGACGTTGTATATTTATTATTGCTAACTTGACCGTGGAATGACAACCTGTTGAAAACGTGACACTGCCACGGTGGACCGGTGTGTGTATTGGGCTACACACTTTGGCGAGATAACGGATTGTATGCTACCAGTCTATAGCTGCGTCTCTCTCATAAGATGTTTACCCTCTGTGAGCTCTGCTCAATTTTGTATTGTTACACACACAGACCTCTGGGATCGCATCCCTTTTCAGGGCTGAGTGTGGGGAATTTTCGTTGGATGAAAGGCTAATGTGTTCCTATAAACAGGAAACTTAATAGACATAACTTTCTTTGTGTTGAGGAGATTTCCCAGGAAAGACCAGCCGGACTCAGATGGTTTACAAAAGCAAATGTACACGCTTTCTCAAAATCACGACTGTATTTTATTTGTAATCGATTGAGAGCAGAAACAGAGCCATTTATTTATATGAACAGATTCTGACTTCATGCTTCCTCTCCTGTCTTTCTTTCCCTTACACTCTTTTATACTTTGATTCTCTCTGTGTCATCTTTCATTCTCTCAGGCCCACATTGCTTCTACCATGCTCTCGCCATCTCTCTCTCTCTCTCTCTCGCTCTCTCACATACACACACACACACACACACACACACACACACACATACACACACTACACCATGTAGCTTGACAAGATCTGAGGCCAGATATTTGATTTACACCGACGGGGTCAAAGAGAATGCATTAGGGCCTTTTGCAGGAGAGGCGCAGGGAACGGCCAAGAGTTATAAAGTGGTCGGATGGATGCTGACACATGGCCCTTCATAACAATCAGTAGAAGAGTTAGATGCACTGGCCCTGACCCCCTCCTCACTAACACCATGATCTATACACTCCAGCCCCCAGCTCCTATTCACCACACCCCGCCAAAAACACCAACTCCCATGTCCTGCCTACAGAAAATCTGCCTAAAATCTTGTGAGCTGAAAGTATTTTGTCTTCTGTTTAATTTCTAAAATGTTACGAATAATTGTCACCTTACTCCATGACATGCTGTACACATCCAATGTCTTGTCTCTTATAGCCCGGCTTTAAAGACACGGAGCAGAGGCCGTGTTACTCCTATTTTAAATATCTATTTTAATAGGTCTTTTGGGGTTTTTATGTCTCTCGTAACAGCTCTTTACCTTTGTTTGAGCTGATCATTGAGCTGATTGAAAGGATCACCTGCTGGATTCAACACATGTTCAGTCTGTAAAATAACAAAAATTGCACTGGTTTTATGCATTAAGAAGTCCATCATATAGTATCAGGCAGTATGAAGAGAGCAGCAGCACATTAGTACAGAGAGGAGAAGACAAAAACACTCAGTACTGAAAGTCTTTCTCTCTCTTGTTATCGCCCGCTCTTCATCTCCTATCTCCATCTTTTTCTCCCCCTTCCTTCAATACCACCCCAGTTAAAGTCAACTCATTTCAAATAGGCTTTATTGGTGTGATATTTTCATCAAAAGCATTTTGCCAGCGCACATACTGTACATGAAGGAATATTCTATCATTTTTGTTATCATTTCTATCAATTATGATAAAATTGTCCTCACCTGGTTAATGAGATGTGGCAACAAGGTGACATCACTACAACTAAGTCCAGTGGGGCAAAAACCATGAGCAGTCAGACAGGTTGTGAACAGGCCAACAGTTTGTCCAGATTATCTAAACCACTTTAATTGGAGATGAAACTAAAAGTGAGCGCACCCTAAATGTTGTTACTAATTCTTTTTTGTACAGAAAAACTGTCTGTGTGCACAAGTAGAGTAAGTATTAAGTCAAAGTTGGACAATGACGTCACTCTGTAAACTGTGTTATGTTTAAAATGTTATTGTTTGTCTTTGTTTTTGCTTCCAAATAAGTTACCTGGAGGGTTTGTTAACAACCTGTCTGATAATCTGACTGCTCCTGCTTCTTGCTGCATCTGACTTCTTTTCAGTGATGTTGACACATTCCCCGATCCTATTAAAATGGTGAGTACAATGTTATTATTACTGAAAGTATCATGTGACATAAACATCCACTGAAGAGAGAAAAACATCAGATCTGTGTGGAGCGATAAGGATACTGTAACGTTCCTAAAATTAATACACGAGACATACATGAATGCCATATTTCTATCATGTTTTCTGTATTGTTTTCGTTCGTTTTAGGTTTGACTGGTATTCTTTTAATTATGTCATCTTATTGCACCTTCTTCTGTCGATGGCACCCCACTGGAGAATTAGCGCCCCCAGCTGTTTATCTGGATGGGCCCAACTCCTAATAGTCGCACAATAGTAGTGGAAGGAAACGCGCATTAATCTTCATTTTATGAAGATGGAAATAGGGAAAATTATGGATATTGCGATATATAAAAGTTAAATATATATATAAAAAATAAATAACAACAGAAAATGAGAAGCTGCACTACACGAATAATGTCGTGCTCTATGACAGCTACATATTCTCCTGCCAGACCTCTCTCGCTCTCTCTCTCCAGGCCTCTCTCAATGTTTACATCACTTTTTATAACTCCACGATGACAGACACAGACCTACTACAGCCCAAGTACTGCACACGCACATGTGCACACACACACACACACACACACACACACACACACACACACTTGTGTCTGGACAGTGTCAGGCAACACTTCAAAGTCCAGGATCTCCCTTTTTACAAGCCATATTAGGCTCACATCAAAGCGCACTCTGCGTTTCAGACCAGAGTTTTCTGGTCAAAAGAACATCTCTGCCTCACAGCATAGTGATGAAGCACCACAACACAGCGCATCCCGTCCAACCATCCCGTCCGACTTGACACCCGAATACCTGCACAGACATATTACAACATGGACTCAGACCAGGGAATTAAGGCTTTGACCTTTGAACTCTTTACTTCCGACTGCATGCAATGGCAGTGATTCAGGGAATTTAACTGAGTTCTACTGTTGTGTTTGATTGCTTTTCTGAAGAGGTTTGATTATGCTTTGGCAAGTTTTTGGCTTCCAACCAGGATTTAAGATCAGAAAGAATCCACACAACATATCACATTTTTTTAGTATTAATTATAACTAAACTAAACAATCTAAATCTATAAAATCAGTCTCATCCCAGTCTTAAATAAACTGGCATGTCGTGACCAGTCTTTGTATGAGCACATTTTTTATACTAGTACTAAACCAGATGCAAACAGTAATGCTCTGTCTTCTCGTTAATTTCATATCTCTGTTACTGGACCTATTTTCTGTGTTTACACAGGATGTCAAAAAACAGTGAGGTAAATTTCAAGGCAATCTTTTTTTCTCTCCTCCTCCTGTCGATAATCTTCTGATGAAAAGCACTTCAAAGAGCCCTGCTTAGCCATTGTTACCTTAGTGTGTTTCATGCCTGGGTTCTCATGCAGCACAGAGTCCTGGTGGAACACTGGATGTGTCATTAGAGAGAATGGCGTTGTCAGAGCATTGAGAAAACCCATACATCAAGCCTCTCCAACTGTAGTCATGGCAGCAACCAAATAAATAATGAGGGTCATTACGAAGAATCATGTTGACAAAGAGCAACTATCTATCTTTTTGACAACAGCCAAGTCCTTCGATAAACACGGCAGCTGCTCACAGAGACTGTAGTCTTTGTCTGAAAACCATTTTTCCCTCCTCAGCATTACTTAGGAAAGTGTGCACAAGAAAGTTGATCATGACTTTAAGTGGTGTAAACTGCTGTATTGTAAGTCCACTGTGCAAGAGCTGATTATGTTTCATGTACCTGCATTTCCTCCAAAAACTGTTGCTGCAAGAGGAAATACATGCAGAGCAGTTGTGCTGTCATTTCCCATTTCAAAAATGATTCCTTTGAAAAACCTAAACTCAGTGTTTTTGGTACTTAACCTTTTATTTCCGTCTTTTCTCTATAAGGCCCCTGTTTGAAAATGGCTCACTTCAATCATCACTGTACCTGCTAAATCCTGGATCAATCTGAAACTGTTTTTTGCACGAAGGTGTGACTAGTTTTACGTGATACATCACCGCCACTTGGCATGAAATGACAGTAAACTTTGCCCACAGTAGAAAATGTCAGACAACATTTTTCTCTTGCATTTCACTCGCCACTCCTCGCCCTGCCAAACAGACATGTAGGCCACCTATTCATCTGCATTTGTTTACTCTTTGTTTTAGACCCAGCTTGTTTTTTCAATGAGCCGCTTTTTAGACGGAAACTCCCTTCTGAGAAGTTGACTTTGTGCAACCGTACCACCCGTCTTGATGCAAAAGTCCCATAATTCATCAGTTCCTCTCCATCACAGGGCTGCTGTCGCCCCACGGGTTTCACTTGGCGTCACCCCCACCCCCACCTCTCTATCTGGCTGTTGCGCTCTTGGGTCACAAAGTTTAAACCAGACTTTACATCTACAGAGGATACTCCTCTATACTATTGTGGTTACTTGTAACTGAGTATTTTTTTGTAGTTTTGCTACTATTACTTAATGTGTAAAATGTATGTGTACTTCTTATTGAGGGAAAAGTGACCATTTTCTGTAAAGCAGTGACTCTATGCCATGTTTAAAAAGCACAAAGCTTCATTTACCATGTGATTTTACATGATTCCCAGGCAGTTTCCCTTTAACATTGCTTTGCTGTTGCAGTAGAATCTGGGCAATGCCCCTTTAAAGAAAGGTCATATGTTGGTCGATCCCATAAACTTGTAGCCCAGTAAGCTTTAGCAGCAAGAAAGCGGTCTTCGGTGATTTGGTTTGGTTTAACATAATGTGTTGAAATAATTAAAAGTTTATAGCTCTCAATTTGGGCCCAAACTGTATCGTTACTGTAGGGTGCAATTAAACAAACAGCAGTTATCCAGAGGTGTACTGTTAGCTGTCAAAGTTATGACCAAGGAGGAGCAGAGACGCTGGCTGAGAGTGCAAAAACAAAACACAAAAGCCTCACACCTTATCCTTCAGACCAAAATACATCAACGGAAGTGGATGAGTGCAACACAAAACTATTTATCTGCTAACAATGCTGGTTTGTACAAGAATAGGTCTGTGGAGACATTTTGCAAATGCAAAGAGCATTAAACAGACAGCTAACATTTTGGTGTATTTCTAGCAGGGAACTCAAAT
Organism: Coreoperca whiteheadi; assembly: GCA_011952105.1. NCBI lineage: Eukaryota > Metazoa > Chordata > Actinopteri > Centrarchiformes > Sinipercidae > Coreoperca > Coreoperca whiteheadi. Next base: position 2,217,478 of record CM022491.1, on the reverse strand, counting down.
GATCCCCATTTCCACATTTACATGCTTTGCTGTTTTTTAGTTTTTCTTTGTTTTGTTTTTCTGTATGCAGAATGAGTCACTCCAAGGCGTTTTCACTGCAGAGTAAACCAGGCAGAAACTCCCATTCATCAAACAGTGTGTTGTCTTTGCTCACAGGAGGGATGCAGAGAAAAAAAGGCCAGTGAGTTATTTTAGAAGTGTTGTGGCTTCCCTCCAAGCCATCATACCATCCCTGGGCCGTCCTATCTCCCACACAGAGTCTCGGGGCGGCGAGGGGACTTTAGACTCCCTGCAGGATTAACACAAAGTCCTCTAATGGAGCCTGAGGTGGAGAGACCCTGCACACGGCAACAAAATTTAAAGATCACCACTTGAGCTTTAGGTACTTAGGTTAGATACTCAGCTAGTCTGGCTCCTGGTGTTCAGCAGCGCAGTCAGTGTTTGTGTATTCTGATGGCTAAATGGTGATTGTTAAAAATGGAAATTGGCATTAGGAGTTGGCAAGTGGTTGTCAAAGGCTGCTATAGTGCTGCTGGGTTGATTTAATTCTCTGTAGTTATTTAATTTGAGTCTGTGGCTACATATTATATAAATCAGGAGTCTGTTTCTGCTAATTTCTAATTAGCCCTAATCCCAGTTTAATCCTGAATTTACCCACTTCTGCGCCTGGCTTTTAAACTGTTTAAGGTATTGCTGCTTCAGTTTCTTTTCAAAGTCAAACACAGAGTCAGCGCCTTATTCTGCTCGTGGCCTTTTAATTTCTAAATTCTTGCATGTCATAAATTTCAAAGCACTCATCTACTAACTTCCTAAAACCACAACACTGCTGGCAAACTATGAGGAAATGGTTATCTGCTGCTGTTTGAACAGGGATTCATATCTCGTCTAAAGAGACAGAGAGGACAAAAAGGTAAAGACAGAGGGGCCACGTTGTCCAAATCCTTCAAGATTCATTCACCCAAACTACCTCCAAGTCATTGGGCATTAACAAGGATCTAATGGGCTAATTGCCATTAGTAATGGTTGTTATCAGTGGGGCTTAGGCAGGCTATCACCTAGTGTAAAGTTTGTGTGTGTGTGTGTGTGTGTGTGTGTGTGTGTGTGTGTGTGTGTGTGTGTGTGTGTGTGTGTCAGGTTCCTCGCCCTGAGGAGAGGCTCTTGGGTAATCCTGTGTTGACCAGAGGGCTTCGTGGTCCATTACAGGTCACGGCTCTAGACGGAGGGCAAACAAATTCCTAACTAACGAGGGATGAGGAGGGAGGAGGCCAGCCTTCACACCCTCCTCCTCCTCCAGAAGACACGACCTCACTTGTGTCGGGGAGGCAAATCCAGACGTAACAAACTAGTATTACTCTTGTTACAGTGGTTTGTGAATTTTGGGTCACTGTGTGTCCCATTTTTTTGTATTGCATCTATTAGTGTACATTTACTTACATAAGCACTGGATAATAAACCTATGAGGAACTGATCAACATGCAGAAAGGTAGAGAAAATGATGACAAAATGATTGGCTAAAGTTAATATGTGATTGTAGGTCTTTTAAAATCAGCCAAAAATGATTAATTCAGCCTTAGTTTGCCTGGTTATGGCAACTATAATTTGTATGTAATTTCATAATTATAATATTATTTTATTTTAATTTATTTTTTGGATGATGATAAAGGTGTTTATTGTGTTGGTTTGTTTGAAGAATGATGTTGTCTGATCACCTGGACTCTGGACCACAATGGAAATAAGTCTTGGACTGCATTGTTATCGTTGACATTTTTGTAGTTGTGTTTGGTTTAATGTACCCCTTCTTGTAATGTCAAATACACTAAACAAACAAAATGCCAGCTAGTTGCTCAGCTGAAGCAGCGGAATAATGAAACCCAGTTTAATTACAGACTAAGTAATGATAGAAATGTTTGAATGTTACTTTGAAAAGACCCAATTAACAACACTTGCACCTGAGTATGGGATATTTTCATGGCTGCTCTTCTTGCCTCTGCATGGTGTGACAATCAGGCAGATAAAAGCCTTTTCTCACCGATGACATGTGATGGGTAGCAGGCCCTCAGCAGAAATATAAAGAGCACTTTCTCACACAGCTCTGGACTCATGCACAGACCTATGAGAGCTGACTGTGCTGTTTTAGGCCACATTTACACAGGATCAGAGACTACATTTAACTATTTGTAGAGCACATGCCACATAAAGGATCTCAAAAGAGGGATGAAGCCAAATCAGTGTGTTTTCTGGATCTGTGCCGCTGAAGAGCTGAAACTCTGATCCCCCCAACCCCCCCCCACACACACACACACAAACTGAGCAATCATTTGAACTTTGTTTAGAGATGTTCTGTTGAATACACACATTTACACTAAACTATAATTTTGAGGTACTTTCCAGCTATTGCCAGAACACTGAGATTGTCCTGTGATGCAATCATCACCTGAAACAAAGAGTAAAAAGGATTTGTAAAATACACAGACAACTCTGTTTAGCAAGATCTTTAAAAGTTGTCATTTACCAAGAAATCTCTGCTCAGGCTCAAACGTGTTGGTCTTACTTTAACTGTAGTAGGCAGCCACCGAATATCAGCTTCTTTTTTCTTTTCTGTTGACCTTCAGTCCAGGGGCGCAACTAACAATTATTTTTATTAATTAATCTGCAGATTATTTTCTCAATTAATCATTTGGTCTAGCAAAAAAATTCCATCACAAGCTCCCAGAGCCTAACATGACCTCTTAAAAAGTCTCATTTTGTCCAACCAACAGTCCAAAACCCAAATATATTCAGTTTACTATCACGGAAGACAAAGAAAACCAGATGTTTATTATTATTATTTGAGAAGCTGGAGATATTCTGCCATTTTCGCTTAAACAATGACTATTCATCAATTATCAGAATACTGGCTGACTAATTCTCTGTCAATAGACTAATAGTTTCAGCTCTACTTCAGTCATACTTTAATAAGGTGAATATTTCTGTATGGCTCGTTTTGTCATAGTCTTCACCTCCATTCTGCATCTTTTTTTAAATCATACGATCAAATGCATTTAAATAAGGCTTTCCACACTGGAAATAACAGACAGGTTTTTTTTAAATGTCAGAAAAGAAATCCAACTCTTCATATTAACATCAGAGGTTGGAGAAATATGCCCCCTTGGTGGCAAACGAAGGCATCATGTTGATTTTACCGAAACCTTTTAGCATGAATTCCAAATGCTTCCAATGCCAGCTCTGTACACGCGTTCACACTTCCTCTCGTCCTGAGCTCCATGCCTTGTTTATACAAGCAGCCGCTGACAGTGGATTGTTTCCTCCATGTTAACATGTAGACCAGATAAGGACAACATTCCCGCCCTCACTAAGACTCTGGAAACACAAATCCATCCACTCATACAGTGACAGCAGTGGGAAGCCAGAGCGTTACCCAACATCTACAAGCTCGTCTTCAACTCATGATGTGTCATTGTGACATGGCAGCCGAAAATGCTTCTGCAAGCAGAGATGATGCTTTTTTGTGAATGTTGATTTCATAGGAGTTAAGGAAATAAGCTTGTTAATGATCATGTGTCAAAATGATATTTTTAGAGCAAATGCTGTAATGGCAAAATTCCACTTAAATGAAACTCTATAACACTGCTTTGGTTTTTTGGTCACTTCTTCATCCACAGAAAGTGACCTTGGCAACCCTGATTTTAAGTGACCTCGGGAATTAAATCTAAACTGAAATCTGATTGTGGCTGTTAATCATAAATTTGGTGCGTCCAGTTCTCTGATGTTACATTAAAAGATTTTTGGGTACTGGTTCAAGTTTTTTGGTTACTTTGTGCTGCTGTTTGGAGCTGCCTGTGTGTAAAGTTGCCCCCTGCAGCTTTTATTAGTTTGAGTTTAGATGCAAGTCTCATTGCAAACCATTACAAATCAGGGCTCAATATATTGGATCATCTGTGATGCCAAGTCATATTTAAGTCACGTATATTTTAAATGTAAGTTAAAACTGAAAATGACATCATTTGAAGTGCATGCAAGTATGTATACTCCTGTTCTAAGCAAAATAATAGTTTTTGGATATAAAAAAAACTACTATTCAACTATATCAACAGTAGGAAGAACAATTAGCTCAGGTTCAAATGTTGACAAAAATCTGATCTACCAATGAAAAAGCAAATTAGCTGCTTGGCGTCTGTCACTCTCTCACTGGAGATTTACAATTCAGCATTGCACTTATTTGACTCTCACAGTATTTAACTGTGTTAATACTAATTAAATATCTTAACAACTACTAGATGGATTGCCCTGAAATTTGGTACAGACATTCATACCCTCCCCAGGATGATTTGTAATAACTTGAATACTTAACTTTCCATATAGCGCCTCCATCAGTTCTAAATTTAAGTTTTTCCCACACTTTCATGGCAGGGGTTTATGATGCAACACAAGTGTTTTCTGCTAATTACCAAGCGTCAGCATATTAATACACTCAACCAACGTGGTGAACATGGTAAACATTACACCTGCTTAACAACAGCATGTTAGCTTTGTCATTGTGAGCATGTTAGCATTTAGTTCAAAGCATCACTGTGCCTATAAGTACAGCCTTGTTAGTCTTGTTTAGTTAGTGGTTGTAATTTATCCAGAAATGTCCATCAAATAAATGTGCTTTGTCACTCTGTTAACACTAAAAGATTAAGAAACATTTCAAAGGACAGTTTTAGTGTCCTGTTAAAGTGTTCGTACTGATAAACCGCAAAGAAGGAAAAACATGTAGACAGCTTATAAATACCTGAAATTCCAGCATAAAATTGTGAAATTTAAGAATTAAGGATTATTTTTCAGCAAAACATCTCTGTGGGTATTCATGATCTAAAACATCCACTTTGGCCTTGAAAAACGCATTAGTGCAATGTATCTCTTAGACAGTGGAAGGAGTAGCTCGCAGACCATTAAACACAGATCACAGATCAGATCTTCAAGTCTGACACAGTGGCCTCAGGCCTATAAATACTCATAAAAAAATGCTAACATTTTTTACACTATTGCACAGTATGGACACACATGCTCTCTCTCACACATACATTACAACATCCCCTCTGTCACTTGGGTCTTTAAGTTTTCGGACGCCCCGGAGCGGTGTCTCCCCCGGACGCTACACGTCATACTAACATGTCACTCATGTCAGCCGCATTTTAACACCTTTGAGATGAAATTGGCGGAAAAGCAGCAGTCCAGCTGACAGACAGCCTCCTATGACCTGACTTTCACCTCTAACCTTCCTGTAAATGCTGTGATACACCTGTAAAATATTGAGACCTTGGAACGCCGTTCAGTCATGAGAGACAAGATTTTGTTTACTTCAAACGTTTATTGACTGATGATAAATTGTGCAAACATGTTGCATTGTATTGTTTAGTGTTTAGGTTAGTCAATTGATTGCTTAATTGGGATATCTTTGGGTTTGGGACTAAAATTTGGAATGTCTGATAGGCCAAACGATCAATCGATGAATTGAAAAAATAATCAGCAGATTCTGTAAAAATGGACACCATTTAATACAACCTGGTCTCTTTGAAATTGATTTTATTTATTTAAATGCTGGCTAAATTATGGTCAATGTCAAAGTTGTTTATTTATTTTTTTTGAGAGCAAAAAATGCTACCTATACTGCACATACTCGTCATATGGAGGTGGATGGTGAGCATACTGAAACAAAGTGCAAGACGGAGGTCAGGGTTCACATCCCAAGTTTGCATCCATGTGGTTAAGTTGAGGTTACATTTTAATCAAGTAAACACATCCACTCTTATGCTTCAAGTTACTACATTTTTTTATCAACATCATGATTTTTCTTTTCTAACCTTAACCAAAGCGATGTGAATGCCATAACCATAAAAAGCATGTAATCATGCTTCAGTTGTCACCAGTGGATATTGTAGGAAAGACATGAACATTTTTAGCTTATTAAAAATGTTCCCTTCTTTAGCAGGTTTCAGAGGGCACTTGACCCCAGTTCAGCCTCTGTCCTCTCTGCAGGATGAGTGTGGGATTGTTGGTTTAGATACAGGGTTTGTTGTATCTTTCATGACAAGCAAACACACTAAACTTCATCACCGTCCAAACACGAGAGCAGGTTGTCCCGCTGCACTGTGATGAGAGAAAACATCATCATCTGCCAACAGGGAGCCACACTCGCGCGCACACACGTTTGTTTCACTATCCACAGTGACATAATGCATTCCCTAGCCCCTTACCCTAAACCTAACCATCACAACTAAGTGCCTAACCCTAACCTTAACCTAATTGTAACATTTACCCTAAAACCAAGTCTTAACCCTCAAAAACCAGTCTCTACCTCAATGTTTGTCCCCACAGTGACACAAGTCCCCATGGGTCTGTGTGCATTCACGTTTAAGTCCCCACCGTGATATAAGAACATGAAACACACACACACGCTCATTCTTGCGCTTACGCTCTACCAGATATTAACAAATCTGACTTCATGTGTGATTAATGATTAAAGACCTCCTTCCATGACATGTAGGTCATTAAATTGATCAATAACCAGCACATGTAACCTCTCTGCTGAAACAAACACAGCTAGTCAGTAATGATCACCACAGATTCCCCCCTGAATCGACAGCTGAGGTGCTTGTCGTGATGGTTTTCTCTCTGATAAGCACACAGCTTTGGGATCAGGCCGCTGCAGTTCCTTTCGCAACACAACGCCATGAGGTAACCATTCACCAAGGGTCAACAACACCCCAAGACCTCTCGACAAACACAATGCACACAGGTATGCATATAAAACTGCACGCTGGAATGTCCTCAGAGAGTTGGAGCAGCTGAATGCAGGTCAATCCTGAGTGAGCAACAGATGAGGCAAAAGAGAGGAGGACAGTTAAAGCTTTTACATCAACCCAGACATCAAATGTGCAAAAAAGAAACAGCAGCATTTAATTAAATGAAGTTACGTTGTTAACTTAGGTTCAGGAGCAGGGTCGCACCTCAACCACGCCTCTAATCATGCCTCTACTCATACCTGGTCTACCCTTCCTGCCCTATTTGGCAAGTTTTAGAGATTAAATAACTAGAGAGGAATGACAGTTTTGGGCTAATCCAGTAAACAAATACCAGAAAAATCAAGCTTCTACATTACCATCCTGCAAAATTACCATATGGTCCAGTACCAGCAGGCCTGCTAATTGATTTGAATGGCCTAATACACTCACAGATATTAACTTCATAGCTACTTTAATACGAATGACTAACAAATCTACAACATCTCACGGTGTATTGTCATATCACCCGACCCCACTTAAGCTGTTTGGGTAATTGATATTTGTGATATTGTGGTGTTGTTTAGCCATGTGCAGTGGAAGTGGCTGAACAATATTCATCAACTTGCGGCTCAAATGAACACACTCTCTCCCAGAGAGATGTCAGCGGTGTCATGCCATCTGTTTACCCACCTAATGCCACAGCAAACAGTGTGACAGTGAGGACAAAGCCTTCACCACCCCCACACAGCACACTCGGCCCTGTTAGTACGTCAGTAAGGCCCTTGTTAACCAAATGTCACACACACAGGACTGTACGTAGACACTCAAACGCACACATAGTGTCACAGCACAGATTCCATCACTGCATTTCATTGTGGCAGAAAATAAGACATCAGTTTTTTTCTCTTCAAACACCATGTGTTGTCAATAAGACGTTAATACACACTCAGATGAATACATCTGCAGATGGATTCCTCGGATTCTTTCCTTGTGTGTGTGTGTGTGTGTGTGTGTGTGTGTGTGTGTGTAAGTGTGTGTGTGCTCGCAAAGTGTCAGTGATTACCCCGGTGTAATCAAATGGTGAAGTTACCACAGTTTGTCCCACTCCCCTCTGTCTGTCTGTGGGTCTGTCAGTGGCCGAGAGGGATCAAACAAATCTCATAAATACTATCATTGAGGAAGGGAACAAGGTAACTCTAGAGGCTGCTTCAGCACAGCCAATGTGGAACAGCTGTGCAGACTAATCTATTACCTTACAGGGGATTTGGGGCGACCATGTCAAGTTTAATTGAGCATTAATTACAAACAGCGCAATTTCCCAACAAGATGGGTCTGGTGCATGATTAGGGGGACCCTGATTTGGATTCAATGAGTCAGAGGCTCCTCTAGTTCACTCTCTCTTTGGTCCCTCACACTCTTTCTTCCTGTTGCTGATCTCCGGTTACATTGGGTATGTTTTGGTCCAATTATTTTGAGTTATTATTTTTCAAAGCAAAAATCTGGAAATGTATTATTGTTTAGATAATTAAAAACAAAATGGATTTAAAGAAATACCATTAAAAATACATCTTTAAAGGGCTCTGTGGTTTAACCATTTAGTATTCCCTTTAGCATGGCTCTAGAGTCGGCAGTCCTTGGTCCATACTAAAATATATCAACCATTATAAAATGACATTTTTGACTTACATTGATGGTCCACAGAGGATGAATCATACTGACTTTGGTGATCCCTTGACATTTCCTCTAATGCAACCAGCAGATTGATATTTGTGGTTTTGAGTGAAAAGTCTCGACAATTATTGGATGGATTGCCATGAAATTCGGTTCAGACATTCATGTTCCCTCTCAGGATGAATTTTATTAACTTTGATGATCCACTGACTCTTAATCTACTTCCATCATCAGGCATCCTCTACACACTTTACAACAGATAACTGACAAATGTTACTATGCTAACATATGGTGAACATGGTTATCATTATACCTGCCTGAATCAGCATCCTAACAGCCACATTAGCACTTATGTCAAAGCACCAATGTGCCTAAGAACAGCCTTGCAGAGCTGCTAGTATGACTGTAGTTTGGCTGTTAGTCTTGTTTTTTCATTAGAGGGACTCAATGCAAAATCAATAGCATTTCCTTTCATTTTCCTCCCATTTTTCTTTTCACTTTCTTTTACTGTACGTTTCTCTAAGCTCTAAAATAACTTTATTTACAATGATCAGCGTCATGCTGGAGCTTTTACATAATTGTTGGATTATTTTAGGTTTTTTTTCACTAACAACTGAAAATGAAGGCGTCAGTGAGCTCCAAACAAAGTGCTTGTTGTTATTTTACCTTACTACACACAGCCGTGTGATTTAAACTAAAACGGTAATTTCCTTCATGCTAATTTGCTAAAAGAAATCAAATTACAAACACACAGTGACACTTGATCCTCACTGACTGCAAACTATGCCACACGCGCTTGCGCTGTAGATTTTATTATACCAGAGAAATATTGTATACAACGACAACTGCTTCCATCATTTTGGACTCTACTTTGTGACTTCACCTCCAAAGGTCAACTCTGTTAAAACAGGGACCAGTGACATTGACCAATAGCAAAGTTCACAAAGGACTCGAGGCAAGCTTACTTAGATTTACTTCACTGCCTTGATCGACAATTTCATAAAGTTAATTTTACACAGTGCAAATATTCGCTAGGATAAATGCTGTAACGGTTTAAAGGGGAAAGTTAATCCTGCTTCTTGGGATGGGAGATAAAAATAGTCTAGTTTTCTAGTTTATTTCCTGCAACTTGATTAAAATCAAGTTGTTGCTTTTGATATTTACATATTTCTTTTATTTGTATATACTTTCTGGGTTTATCTGCCCTTCATTTATGATTTATCTTCAAAAACTCTTAAGAAATGCTAAAGGTTGTGTTGCAAAAAGGGGATGATGGGGGGAGGGGTCACCTTATAATCAGGGTCGTCTTATATTGAATCCACTATTCTACATTTATTAAAACAAACTGTGGTCTGGGTTGTGTTATGACCACACTGTGCCACAGAGATATCAGATATCTTCTCAATAATACATAAACCAACCTTCAGAGCACTATACACACACACATATCCTTGTACTTCCATTTTTGTGAGGACCGACATAATGCATTCCCTAGCCCCTTACCCTAACCTTAACCATCATAACTAAATGTGTTACCCTAACCCTAACCCTAACCATAACATAATTCTAACCATCCCTTCAAACCAAGTCTTAACCTTCAAACAGCCCTTTGAAGTTATGGGGACCGGCCAAAATATCCTTACTTTCCAAAAATATCTTTACTATGTAGATAAAAAAATGTGTTTCATTCCCCACTATGTAGCAAGTACACACACACACACACACACACACACACACACACACACACACAGCAGATGTAGTCTGCTAGTCTGACTGAGCATCCTTTATCTCTTATTAGCCTGTTCTTCTCAGCTGAAGTGTACTATACAGCACTTGACCCAGACCTCTGCTAAATATTGTGTGAGTTTTTGTGTCTTTTTCCATATGTGTGTCTTAAGCAGAGGAGTGTGCATATTGTATGTGTTTGTATATAGTGTATGTTTGTGTGTGTGTGTGTGTGTGTGTGTGTATGTGTGTGTGTGTGCATACTGCAAACATTTCCAGCTGATTGCATGTATAAATGTACGGTTAATGTGTGGTGAGGGCCAGACTCACTTCACAGAAACAGTTTGAACTGTAGTAAGTTGTGGACAGAGCAAGCTATATATGTCTGTGTGTGTGTCTCGTATTGAGATTTATGAGCTCTCACAGTTATGGTATAAAGCAGACAGACTGTAGTACCGTCTTCACAGAATCCTTTAGAATCTCTTTCTGCAGCAGCTGTGAGACGATCTCTGTCAGGACTTTCCTCAGCAGGAGCTGCTGTTCTGTCCACTGCTGCTTCCTGTGGAAACCTGCAGACGATCTGGGACACCTTCAGGAATCAGCAGCTGATTTCTGACACCTGTTGGAAGCACTTAAAAACCCTCTCTGGCTCACACACTCGTCTCTTTGCAGCAGAGGAAGAAGAAGAGGATTCAGCCACCGCTATCTTTCCCCTAATTTTCACATTTTATTATAATAAATACCTAGGGACCGTTCTGGGGGGACCCCGAGACATGAATGTATACAGTATAAAGCCTAAAAACAGTTATCAGGCAAATCAACCACCTCATTACTCAATAGGAACAGGAAAAAAGTTTGTTAAAAAAGAAGACTGAGAAGGTTTTTCCAAACATTTAATAATTCAACTACACACACACACACACACACACACACAAAACACACTACACACACACAACACACTACACACATTTACATCGGCACTTTGAAGTTAACAAGTAATTCAATAGCACATAATGCACATTTGATCAGATACTCATATCATTCACTCATTACAGCTGCCGTTATGGGCTGACTCATCACAGGTGTCAACTGCCTGGAGCTGCTTGACTGGTCGCTGCAAGTCTTACGTTTCATTAAAAAGTCTACATTTTTTAAAAAGTCGGGTTAGTTAATGGACAGGATTTTTTTTTATAATGGTTAACTCACTTTGAAACTGCCTGGGTTTGAAAGTGATTATGCACTTGTTCAACGTGCAATCCCTGGATCCATTTCGGTCAAATGGCCGGGTTCACAACTCTCAGTTGGTAGGTTTGTGTTTTTGCATCAGCTGCATACTTGTGCATGTAGAGAAAAAGATAAATAAGAAAACAGGGACCCCCTCATCAAACCTCCGCAGTGTATTTTTAAGTTTGTCACTGTCATCTTCCTTGAGCCTGTTTTTTACACTAGGTTTTCATGTATTACCTACACTACCTACCAACACTGTTCTCCACTGTACCCCAAATTATATATGCAACTGAACGTCTACATTCTACATTTTTACACATAAATCTTTTTTTTTTTGTCTGCAGAAATTTCCATCCACCAAGAAAATCAATGGAAATGTTTCACTTCCAGCTTCAATCTTTGACTACAGGTCTCTTTGAATATTGAGAAAAGAAAATACTGTTCACCTCTTTAGTCGACATTAGAACGGGTCCTTGCTGTACGAGACAGTGTTGGTGACATGAACAGCATGTGGAAGCAAGAAGATTTGTTTCCATTTACACCATTTTTGATATTGGAGTTTGTAATCTATCTCTAGCTGCTCTTTCAGGAGCAGACGATGAGCTTTACCCCAGTACTTCCAACTCATTCATGAAATTGCATGTGTCAATCAAAAGAAATAGGGTTAAGAACAACAATTTTCCCATCGCATGTACTCTAAGTGTATCCACTTTTAAATTGTCCTGAAGCTGCAAGATGTAGTGAACACAAAGTAATATAAAGACTGAATATTAAACTTCAAATCCTAAAAATAATTAGCTAGTTGTTTGCAAGGTAGTTAGATATTTCTCAGGTGCATCCATTAACCATATTCGATTGAGCTGAACTGGCCTGACATGAGATGGGGTCGGGGAGGGAGGACAGGAGGGTTTGAAGAAATGAGAAGAGGATAAATGGATAGATGGAGGGCTGGAGGAAGGAGAGTAGGGAGGGCAGAGGGAGGACGGCAGTGTTGTTTTATCTCGACCGGCTCTGAGTGGTCGCCCCCTCAGTCAAATATACACGTCTGACCCTGACGCTTTCATCTCTGCTCAGAGAAAGAGATGGAGCCATGCTGCTGGCGGAGGATATACAGTGAAAAACAAGCTGTCCTCAGCTAAAACAGGCAGAGATGGCTGGCTGACACGCGAGGGGGGAAATGGGAGGGTGTCATAGAGTAAACACAACTCAATCTCTGAGGCCATGATGTGTGAGGAGGGAAGTCAAATTGGGTGTAGCATGTTAGCGTTTTCTCTGCTCTCAGTTGGGTGGGAGCTGCTGAGAATATTTAACGTGGTCGTTGACAACACTAAAATTAGCAGCAGTTAGATTTTCATTGCAGAGTGGCGGAATAACTCAGTGGGTATAACAAGAAACTTAGAGTTGCCCCGTGGAGTTTTCTTGTAAACAAACAAAAGTTGTGTTTACATTCCGTGTTACTCACCAAAATGCACTGTGTGAATCCTTGAGGTCTGATAAATGTGCTGAATACATTTCCTTCCTCATAAAACATTTGACAATCAACATTTCCCCATTATGTCAATAGAAATATTAACACATTTGCTATTGCAAATTAGTTGTATATAAACGGGAATTCTAGGAGACAGGGTTGCATTATTACAATAATATAATTAAATTTTCACCTACTATGTGTCTTCCAATTACTTTTCATGCTTAGTGACAGTTTACAGTTCAGCTGTATTTCAAAATACTGTTTAGATTAAGTGAAGTAAAGTATTCATTCAGGGTTGAACAAGTGGATTATTCAGACATACAAACCTCAATCCCGAATCAGAGTAGAAAGGCTGATTGGAGTATGGCGTGCAACAGGTGGAGCATAATGTGCATAGATAGTCTGTTACAACTATGCATCAAAGAACAATGCTTCAATTCCTCAAACCACCACAATAACATGTCTAAATGGCTGCATGTCAAAAATCTTCTCTTCCTGCCAATGCACGCAATAATAACCTCAGTTTAGCACTATAATGACAGTCATAGCCCCCATATAACCACTCAGACTCATAATCTTAAGGATATGAAATAATAACATCAGAGAGTTAGAATAAACATACAGTACATTTATTATTAATTTTCCACAGTTCTGTGTTTAAAATCAAACTTTATTTATGACCAGAAATCCTGGGAAAAGAGAAAAGAGGGCTGAATGTTGAAATAATGTGGAAAATGACGGGAAAACCTTCAAACCCTGAAACATGCAAACCTGGTAGTGTCTTCACAGATGTAGCACTGTCTGCAGCTCTCCCAAGGTCAACAGAAGGCCCAAATTGGAAGAAAATGGGGATTAATTTGCATAAACAGATTTCAGTAAGCTCATACATTTCAACAATCTGGAGAGATGTACTGCAGCTCTACAACAGCAACTACCAGACTCTAACTGACGTATGAGGTTAGTGGCAAACCAGCCACCAGAAGCGAGTAATAAAGAGCTTTATGTTATAAGTTTAGAAATGTATTCGTGACACTTGTGATGTGTGCGAAGTGAGAATAAGCGTGAGCATGTGAACCATCATTCGAAGACATACGTGTATGATAGAGACTCAGAGAGGTACTGACAAGACCATAATAAACAAATACAGAAACAAACCTTCATTGCTCACAGTGAACCTGAACAGTCCAAGCTCATTAACCAGTTTTAAAGTAACATTAAACACCGGTTGTCTATTCATATTATACCAGAAACAATTTGACCAATTTGTTTGTTTGTTTTCATTTGGAAATGCTTCAGAGTAAAAAGGTAAATTCTCTGTTCAGTTTTTCAGAGCCTTCAGCCACTCTGTCTATGACTTGGTTTTGATTTGTTCTATGATTTGGTCTCCAGACAGGTCTGTTTTTTCATAACACAAAAACATCCTCAGTCTGTCCACAGCTCTCGTCTACATTACGCCTGGTAACAAATAAACAAATCATGAACACAAATGTGAGTGTCTGGATCTCATCGCGGGTGCAGTGGTGTACCATGAGGCCTTGTTACTGACCCTGATTAATCTGTTTTCTGTCTGATCCGGAAGATTATAGTTCCTGCTGTATGCGGATTTGCTGTGTTTATTCTGTGCCTCTGTCTTCATGAGTACAGACAGGTGGCTGTGTAAAAAGTGCAAATTGACCAAGTGCTAGCAAGACAAGGTGACCAGAAGAAAAAAAATCATATTTTTGCTACAGAAATGATGACTTTTCCGACTTTTCTTTGCTTTTTATTGTAAAACTACTGAGCAGTTTTACCTCTTTTTCAAATGAAACAATCTGAGAAGGGGACATCACTTCTAGCAATTTACAGACATATGGAACTTGTGACAATGGATCCGCAGAAGGAGGCAGTCAGGGTGGTTGGATCGGTCAACAATATGTTGCTTCCCGTTTCCTGCCAACAGTCAACATTGGTTTCTTGTAACCATGACTTTGATCATTCTCCAACCTCAACCAAGAATTGTAACACAAACCACAATCTTTTCCTAACCTTAACCGAGTCATTGTGTGGTCTGACAACATGTTTTGAGTGCATTTTTATGAAACATTTTATTTAAATCCTGCGTTGTTTCCATCCCTGTTTGCTAGCTAGCAGTCTTCTTCATCTCTGCTTTTGTTGGTGCGTTTCTTTGCACCTTGCAATCAGCAGCAGGAAACAGTATTATGTTTGCTTGTTCCAGCCCTTCACGAAGGCCCAGTATGTTACATTTAGATTTAGTGAAATGTTGAAATCCAACATGCTGTACATTCTTTTTTTACAAACATTTTGCTGTAATTCAGTTTGAAGTATTCAGTGCTTTTGGAAAACTTGCGACCTTCACCAGAACTGTATTGAGTTTTGGTGGGTTTAAACTTTCATGTAGTATTGAGAACATTTTCAATTAGTATGTGAAAACTTGTTGTGGCATTTGTTATTTTGCAACACATAACCTCCAGGTTTAATCAGGTTTAATGGCATGTTTAATTAAGGAAGACAATGCACTGCAACACACACCTTGTTGCATATTTATTTCCTAATCGTTACCTAAATATGCCTTTATAATCTTCTTGGTCTCCTTTTTCTAGAGAAGAAATCAGTCTTCTTGTCGTACAGTAGCCCTTCTTTCTATGTGACAGCAGATTTGTGGCTCAGAGGTTTTGGTTACAGACAAATGATCTCCCTCAGTAAGAGATTCATTTAGACAGAGACTCAGAAACCCAGGCTGAAAGAGAGAGGAAAAACCCCAAGACAAATGACACAGATGTTACTTGGCTAAGACGGAGAGTCATTTCACCATGTCTGACTGTCATACCATCCGCTCCATTCCTCCCCTCCTCTCCTCCCATCATCCCTCAGTGTCATGTTGTAGAACGTGGACGTAAACATGATCTGAGGTCTGCCGGGGTGGGGGATGCTCCACGAGGTCGAGACATCACTGACATTCTCTGCTCACCATATGTTTCTGCTCTTCAACATTTGTAGTCTTCGATCAATTTGATTTTTTTTTTCTCTTGACGACACATTCCACTGCACTGATTTGCGTTTCATGAACGTGTGCAAAGTGGTTGCTGCTTTGATGTGGCAAAGTCAGTTGTAATAAGTTGCTGTCATCTGCTCGACATGACACCATTCATTCCTCCACCACTAAAACGTACTTTTCCTAATGACACATTCCTCTGCCCTGGTTATGTTTCAGATGATTTTTCATGTAGACCCTGGCGGCAGCTTTGAAGCTGAGGATTTTAAAAATATAACATGGTCAGTAATAGGGCTCTCCAATGGTTTCATATAAATCACAAACCAGCTGTGGAAGCTTGTGATTTACTGATTTCTAACACATCGAAAGTTGTAATTTTCTGTGTTACCCTCCACTGTATGTCCATCTATTACAGAGCTTGTGTAATATTAAAGTACTGTATACTGAATTAAAGGAACTTGCATCAATGCAAACAGCCAAAAAGGCAGGAATAATCTAAAACTCTCTACTGGTCTCCTGTAGTAGTGTTTTTGGCCACACTAGCGGCGTGGCTCTCAGTCTGTTGGTTGGTCCGTCAGTTGGCCCATAATGAAATATCTCAACCACTGGATGGATTGCCATCAAATTTGGTGCAGACATTCATGGTCTCCAGAGGATGAAGCCTAATAACTTTGGTGATCGAATGGATTGCAATTAAATTTTCTACCAACATTCATAATCCCCTCAAGATGAATTGTAAAAGTCTTCATCTAGCGCCATCATCAAGAATCTTAATTTGCCCAATATTTTTGTTTATGCCTAAGCACATTC
Organism: Coreoperca whiteheadi; assembly: GCA_011952105.1. Taxonomy (NCBI): domain Eukaryota; kingdom Metazoa; phylum Chordata; class Actinopteri; order Centrarchiformes; family Sinipercidae; genus Coreoperca; species Coreoperca whiteheadi. The sequence continues at coordinate 2,200,815 of CM022491.1, read as the reverse complement.
CCATCAGCTTCAGCTGTACTTTGTGTTTGGTGCTGATTAACAAATGTTAGCATCCTAACACGCTAAACTAAGTTGGTGCACTTGGTAAACATTATACCTGCTAAAAATCAGCATGTTAGCTTTGTCACTGTGAGCACGTGCAGCTAAAAGCACAGCTGTGCCTAAGTACAGCCTCAGAGAGCAGACTCACGTTTCCCTCCTTTCACAAGGGTCAGCAGCCCTCTTACAGCACACCACTGTTTTCATAATACAATAACAACGCTCCCTAAAACCAAACCACAGTTTATGTGGTTAGTGTGAAACTCTTAAAACATCTTATCAGACGACTGAAAACAATTATTTTTCAGCCTCAGCAGACAAGGTCAGAAATGAACAGTAGCACACTGCTATGGCTACTAAAGTGGCCTCAGGAGCCACATGTGTGCTTGAAGATGATGGTTCAAGGACAAAGTCTTTCTTATCTTCCAAGGGACATCAAGAGAACGGGGGGATTGTCAGATTTTGGGCAACTTTAAAAAAAATCTTTGACAACATCTTGCATGGACTCTGCAGCATGCGACAATTTGCACAATGGTATAAGTGTAAGAGCTTTACATATTATAAGAGCGCTTCAGTTCAAGCATTTAACATGGACGCATGGAATGTAACCGCAGTCTCTCAATCGTGAAATGAACACCTTTTGTCTGACTGCAGTCATATGTTTGGTGCCATACAGTAGATATTAACAACTAACAATTATTATCACTTAATTTGATGATTATTCCATAGAAGTTTTAGTCGAGAAAATATTAGGAAAAAAGTTTGTATCTGTTGGTTTGTCTGACCAACAGTCCAAAACTGAAGATAAAACAATATGAAATAGAAAAAAATAGCAACTTGTCCCATTTGAGAAGCTGGACCCAGTGAACGTTTGGAACTCAATAAATGCTTGGAAATGATGATGTTAATGATTAATCATTTATCACAATACTTGTTTATTCATTTTCAATCAATTAATTGAGTAAGAATTTTTGCACACTATAAAACCTATGATTGGAGGACTATTTATGAAGCTGTTGTTGTGTTGTGACTAAATAGTTGCAGTTAGAGGTTATGGTTTAACACCAACTAGGCAACAATCACTATTTCTACTGCTGTATTAATATTATTATTAACTACCACAACTGCAACTATTACTGCTACCACCACTAATACCAATAATACACATCAGGCTAGTATTAGAGCCGCGACATGAGCTCCTGTCTCTTGGTAAATGTCTGTTATTTGTATGTGTGTTCTAATGAATGAGTGTTTGTGTTGTCGGGCTGCTAACAGGGGCGACAGCAGGCAGCTCTCTGGTTTCAGATTGATTCAGCTGCATGTTTCTGCAGATTAGAGCCAGTAGCCAGCTTGTCTAGACTGCTCTCCAGTTACACTGGACGCACACAATGACTGGGACGCAGACAGAGGGGACACCATGGACAATATGCTTAATGGGTGGAGGGGGTAGATGTGTATGTGTGTGTCTTTAATTGTGTCTGAGTGTATATTGTATTTCTGTGTGTATGCATGTGTGGAGGGTATGTATGTATTATATATTGTCTATGCATTACTGTATACAAATTACACGGCTATTAGTCGTATAAAAAGTGAGTCGGTTATTACTGAAATGGTTAATCAATTAGCTGATCGACAGTGAGTCGACAACAATTTTGATGATGGTCTAACATGCCAAAATACCAAATATTTAAGAGTTCCCCCTTCTTTTTTTTGACTGGATTTGCTGTTTTCTCTGTTTTATCTCGCTGTAAATTGAATGTTTTGTGTTTTTCAACTCTTAGTAGAAAAAAACAAAGAATTTGTCATTGGCATTTTTCATTATTTTATGACATTTATGGACTAAACAATTGATTGGTTGACTGAAAAAGTAGTTGAGGGATTAATCAATAATACAAATAATAATTAGTTGCAGCCCTGTCAGTGTTCATCAAGGCAGTAATGAGAGTGTAACAAAAGTTGTCGTTCAGCAAGGCAGAATTTGAAGTAAAACATAAGAACCGCTCTGACAAAGATTCATTAGAAATAATGCTTTTCATTGCTTTCCCCCACATTCAATACATCCTTCAACAAAAATACTGAATCATCAAATGAACTCATTTCCTCCTGGACCACCAAGTTTTCCTAAAAGTAATCACCTTAATGGGAATTAGTGAGGGGGCCTCCTGATCCCTGCCACTTCACAGAATTACAACACTTCCATTAACTCTAATGAAGTCTTCTCTAATAGTCATTAGTTCCTTTTTTAAACACCTTTCTTTAGTAGAGAATAGAACGCAAGACCAGAAAGAGATAAATACAGACAGAGGAGAGACAGACTCAAAGAAAGACCAGAGGCAGACATTAATAGAAAGACAGAACTACACACACACACACACACAAAGATTTTGCTTAGGACTCCTGTCAGTATCTTTTAACCCGGCAGCGAAAGGCCCACATCCCCTCTGTAAGCTCCTAATTATGTCTCATTGTTCTGCTGGACTTTGAACTCAGAGAGGAGGAATAGATGACACCCAGGCCTGCTGTCTGAGCTCTGCACACACTCTGTGGACTGTATGTGTGTGTGTGTGTGTGTGTGTGTGTGTGTGTGTGTGCGTGTTCATTTGTGGGGCCCAAAAGTAGGGAGCCCACTATACTTGTGGGGCCCGACCTCCTTTGTGGGGCCAAAATGCTGGACCCCACAAGTTTAAAGGGCTTTTTGAGGGTTAAGACTTGGTTTTAGGGTTAGGGTAAGGGTTAGGTTTAGGCATTCAGTTGTGATGGTTAGGGTTAGGGTAAGGGGCTAGGGAAAGCATTATGTCAATGACGGGTCCCTACGAAGATAGTGCCGCAAACCTGTGTGTGTGTGTGTGTGTGTGTGTGTGTGTGTGTGTGTGTGCGTGTGTGTGTGTGTGTGTGTGTGTGTCAGAGATGGGTTGAGGCCTCAGGTCCTGTCTTCCTGAATGTATAAAGGCAAAAGGCTTAAAGCGTCAAGACCCTGACACCCCAAACACACAGACAAAGACGTACATGTGAGGCCTGAGCGAGCACAAAAAAAGGCAACATTACACAAACATACAGACTCAAAGTAGTGTTGAAATACACAAACACATATACACATGTTTACATATGCATCAAGAAACACACCTTCCACCCCCAGACCAAAGTCTTTCAGATTCAGCCACTATCCCAGGCTGAAGACCACCGGGTTGGCTCCACCTGTCCATCTTCCCGGGTAGATTTCCTCAGACGTAATCTGTCTTCTGGGGCGTTTTCTTACCTCGCTCTGGTGCAGCATATCTGTCCGACTGGGCTGAGATATCTTTGTGACACAGAAGCATCAAGAACCTGGGATGGAGGGGCAGTTTTGGTCATTTTTTGAGGAGCTGATGGTTGACAACGCTAATTTCATGGCGTTTAAGAGATGTAGGCATATACCAGGCACGGAGGAACCTTTGACAGACACCATCGAATTACATCATGGGAATTGTAGGATCAAGAGTTTTTGGAGCTTAACCCATAGTTGAGATTAAAAGTCAGGATAGCTTTGCCTATGCTTCTAAGTGGCTGGAGTACGCCTTCAAAAATGTTTCATATTTTATCATATTTCATATGTTAAGTATGTGAAATTTAAATCTGTGACAGCCATCATAAAATGTAGGGAAGTAAGTGAATATATAAAGTTGTATAATAAAGATATTTTAATTCATATTGTTTATATCATAAAATTATGAAATTACTATGTGTAATGTGAAAGGGGTTGCTCATGGTGACGAACCCCCAGACAATTTTCATCAGACTCTACCAAGCCTTTTATTGTCTTTCAACTCACAGTTCACTCTCACTGCTCCCCATAGAAGCAGAAAGCAGTTTTCAGCATAAAAGCTCTGATTAACCCACTGTATGCTACCTGCCCAGAACATAATGACAGAAAGACAAAGTTAGCAAATAGCAAATTGCTGTTGGATAGCCACATATTTTTCTCATGAGTTAGTGGAGAGCAAAACAGAACTGAAAGGACGGACCTGATGGACTTATGTCAGTGTTGTATTTACAGTTTGTACCGCTGCCCCCAAAGGGCCAAAAATCAGTTAACGCTGGCTTAAGTAAATGGTCTTTGTTACCTTCCACCTCTACACAGATGAATAATTCATGCATTGTTGCCACTAAACATGGTACATGTGGTATATATGACAATGGATGAATACTTGCATTTGTTTCGCAATAGAATACAGACATATTTATTAACACAAATACAACAATGGAAGATATTTCTTGAGGAGGGGTTTATTTCTCTCCATCCCACCGTCCTACCTGCCGGTGTGTCATCGTGGCAGTTTGTGTGAGGTCTGACACGTCTCAGGATATCTGAGGATCATTGAGCTGACAGGTCACGACTTATGTGGCATCAGTGCAAAGCCGGGCTGAAATGTTCTGCATTGTAAAACTCTTCTTCACCCACAGGGTTGGATTTATTTTTACACACTGGAGTGTAGATCCAGAGTTTGGCGCCGATTTGGCTTTTTCTTTTGTTTGTGTGAACATCATCCGTCGGTGTTATACTCTGTGGAGAAAATCCTCAGAGGTGTCTCGGTTGCAGTTAGTTGTTCTTGTGTAGCAGAGTCCGATCAGGACACTCATTGCACCTTTTACTTACCTACTTACTGTATAATGATGTACAATGAGACATGCTACTTGCATCATCATTCTTGCTACGTGTGGCTTGACGAAGCTCTCAATTAGATCAGCTCTTTTCAATGAAACAACTCGTCTGCTCATCTTTAAAGTGAAAAAATATTCAAATCTCACAAGAATATTGTATTTAAAGTTCTGCTCATTGGGATAAAAACAACAGAGGAGTTCCTACTAGTACCTGTGGCTAACTGAGGGATGGTCTCGTAAGCTAGCATGTCAACACATAATTGCAATTCCCATTAGTACACGTGCTGGTGTCTGTTACTGCCAGTAGACTTGGGATATTAATATGTAGATGCCAGATTTAACAGCTTTGGATCCAGATGAAGCCCATTATAGTTCTGGTTGACTCTCTCATTTGGTCCATGTGGACATAAATCCGACAATGCTTTCATGCCAGTTATATTTTTTCCACTGTGCACATGCTGGTTTGTGGCTTTAACGATGGTGTAAGGCCATAAACACTGAGCACAGGCTGAGATGATCCAACAACACCCGCTGTTTGATCACCAGCTGTTGTTGTTTGCTTTTAAAACAGGTGTTTTTTACCCACAAAGATGGTTGATCTATGACGTAATTTTGTAACACCGGTGGAAGATTTTAACCTGAAAGCGTGCACACCCTGACTGGAAATTCCAAACCTCATCTGCCAATTTCATCACTTTACCTGCCACACAAACCACAAGGTAACTGCTTACATGCTCAGGGGAACAGTAGGACACATTAAGATACATTTAACTACTGCTCTTGTGCTTTCTCCCGAGGAATAATAAATGTTTTCATCTCTCAACACCACTATATAATCTCTAAAATAGAGTACCATTCGTCCTGTTTCTAAACCACACCACAACAAAGGATTAATATTTACTCTTGCTAGCCATGCAAGAACAAGATGAAAAACCTACATCATAACCTGCAGGAGTCCTCCAGGTACCTGAACTGGAATCTATGAATTAAGTCAGGGAATCACTATGATTAAGTGGAGTTGTTATCCTCGCTTATCTCCTTAAAACAAAACCTTTTACTATAAAAATAATTTGAAAGCATTTATATTTTGCATTCATTACAGCCAAAACGGTGCTGATGTGGGAGTAGAAAAATATGATGAAATAAAATAATAAAATTGTTTGTTCTTTTTGACAATTTGACAAGTTAAGACAATACTTGTGGAGTTGTTGGACTTTTTTTTATTGACTGACATCATTAATACTGGCAAGTTATATTTGTATGGCATTATTCAAATCTTACCAGATCTTAAATGCGTAAAAAAAATTAATCATGATTTTGGTCCACCATTCCTGAGTAAAACACCAGCTTCTTTTTCACTTTCTATCTTCTTCCCTTCAGCTCCACACAGATTCACATTGCAGGTAAAGTCCCACGGCATGTGTCAGCTGTGAGTGGATCCCCATTGGGGTATCGGTGAAAGCCAGCGAGATTCAACTTGGTAGTACTAGCAACCGTTTCACATTACAATGAGTCATTTTGATCTAGGATAAATATGAAAAATAACGATTAGTGGAGTTTAAAGCTGGTCAATATTTTATATCAACAATGGATCAAATGTATGTGGTAGGAGTCGCTTTTACAAAATGGACCCACAGTGAATTATCACCCATCTCTGCGGCTACAAAGCTTTACAGGGTGTTTCAGATCATTATTATGGTTTTAAGTTCTGCAATTTAACTGTTTTGATTCACTCTCTCTGCTCTTATCTATGTCAATTCCAGGCAGCAGGCAGTGAGAAGGTTCTCTAAACTATACTACCTGCCCAACACCAAACAGCAGACAAAGAAAGTTAGCAACTTGCTGGTCAAGGTACAATAGTGGAGCATTTACCACCTAAAGAGCCAGATATTGCCCTCACATGGTGGTGAAGAACAAAATGGAGGTAAAAGGATATTGCACTTGGAAATATTGGACTTACATTCATCAGGTGGCCAGAAACACGACTCCAAGTAAATGCTAATGTCGCTCTGTGTCTGCCGAATGTGTATATAAGTGTATATAATTGTTTGCTAACGTGTTCACCACAATGACTTAAAAACTGATGACTTGTCAGTGTTATCTTTACAGCTTGTTTCAGGGTGCTCCCAAACCGATGCATCAACATATCACTTCATCATGACTGCCTATAGAGTAGGTGTGTGACAAGTCTGGCTCAGATACAGTTTGACAAACATTTGGTGCTGCTGTGAATGGTTAGGTTTTTTTAATATGTATATATATATATATATATATATATATACATTTTAGCTTTATTTATTCAGAGGAAGCTTACTTAGCGTTTTTGTTTTCCTTTAGAGTGCTTCACATTCATACAGTTGTGCACTTGACGGATGACTCATGCAACGTGTTACATCACCAGCTCTGTTGGCCATATTGGAGGTCCTAACTGTTTCGGCGACGATGACTAAATGATAAATGGCTCATTCACACCAATGAGACCAAATTGCCATAGCTACCATGCAAGGTGCTGACTAGTAGGTGTTTATACAAGATACAAGATAGATTTCTTAATCATTTTACAGCACTCGGCTGAGATGTTGTTTTGTTGTTCCCTTAGTGCTACTCAAGAAAATAAATACAGTAGATCAGTGGATAAATAATAAGAAAGAGAAATGAAAACTATTTTACATGGTGGAGTGCTGAGGATGAATTTAGCAGTCTCACAGTCTAAGGGAGGAAGTTGGTGGTTTTTCTATACTTACAATTGAGCCATAGCAATACATTTCATAATTTCTGATATTATTTTAGAAAATTAGATACATTTTATATAATAAATTAGATTACATTTGTGTCAGATAGATAATCTCTCCCTGTTATCTCACTAATTGCAACCACAGCCATTTCACTAATGGATCTCTATGATGCTGACATGGCTACCAGGGAGACTGGTGATGCAACTGTAAAGCCTCTGTACTGCTGTCCACATTTATCTCCATCTCCCCATCTGTCGCCATCTGACTCCTGGCCTCCGATGTTTTAGGAAATCAGCTGGCTGAGGATGGTGGCGTCGATGGGGCTGCGTGGCTCAGACCGGCCCAAGTGGATTTAGGGACACACCCAGCATTTGAAATTAACACCAGCCTAACACCAACCAAATGCTGATAGATCTGTTAATGGTCCCCAGCTTTTTGACAATATTCTACTTGGAAGAGGTAAAGCTTTAATATTGTTTGTCTTCTGTCATAAAAACGATTTCAAGGCGTGGGAACAGGACTGAATAAATACTAAAAATCCCTGTTTTATGAAAATGACATTTAATATGAAAACAAACACTGTTTATGTAATATATTTTATTCATGTTTTATTCATCAACACATTCAGATCGAGTATTACTTGAGGCCCATGTGAATTAGCTAATTAATAAAGAACATATTTAAGAATTAATATACAATTCATATATTTGCAGTAAGATGTCCTATCCTGAAAAAGCCTCCTTGGTGCACTGATACATTACAGTATTTTTGAGTTTTATTCAGATTCATTTGACTTATTTTGTATATGGTGAACATAGACAGAGGTTTATTCAAATGAAATACACAATGGAAATTGTGTAATCTTTTGGTATTTGGATCTCTTTTAGTTCAGTATCTAATCTTACAGCAGTGCACGTTATAAAATAAATAAATAAAGCATCATTTTAAAACTATTTTTGCCAAATAAAAGACTTATTATAATTTTTTTTAATTTTCTATTTTTGCCTTTGAGTATTAATTACTTTGGTGTGCTTAACACATTTGGTATAAAAGTATCTAAAGGCAGGGACACAAATTACAACTTGAGCTGATTATGAATATGATTTGGGCGTGGTGTCTGATCGGACCAAGTTGGACCGGGTTCCATTCTGGGTCAGTTAGTGTTGACGGTCTGCAGATAGAATCACATAGTGTGTGATACGTTTAGATTCTCTAATCTTTAGTCTTCAGATCTAGTCGTTCTGACTAGTCACTTGTGTGTCAGTGTGTTGTCTAGTATATTTACTAAGTCATGGGGTTTATGTTCCTTTGTGACTGTCAAAGACTAAAAAATCTGTGCAATTGGTGCAAACAACTTTGCAGGTTTAGTCTTCAGGTGTGTGAGTAAACTATTTATAGATGTATAAACGATGTTTTGTATGTTTCACCAAACCACATTTAGAAGGAATTATAACTGACATCTAAGACATTTTGAAACAGTTAGTCATTGTTGCCAGTGTTTCATGCAGTGGTCACACCCTGTTACACACCCTGCTGAATACCTGGAATGAGCTACACACAGTTGGATAGAGAGAGCACACATTCACCTCCACGGGTTCGAAGTGTGCAGGCATGTATACGCATGAATACAAACAGAAAGATACACAGGCACGCACGCACGCACACTCACACACACACACACACACACACATTGAAACCCAGGTAAAGCAACATTCACGCACACACAGAGGCGAACCTGAGTCACGGTGCCAAAGCTCACCCTGAGGTGCACCCTCATCCTACCTCGTACCTCCACCTTCTTGCCCTACCTCTATTCGCAGTTGGGGGACACCTCGGCGTCACTGGTCTCCTTTTAAAGGTGTCAAAGCACTAAGGTGGGAGAAGGTTGGGATTCCAGTTAGCCAGAGGCCGATCCCCCTCCCCCTCCAAACCCCACACGCGTGTCACCGTGATGAAGAAACATACCAACAGGGAACCAAGAGGCTGCGGCGGCGAGTCCTCGGCGAGCACAATAATGGAAACTTTACATTTTTTCAGCCTGTTTGTTGAAAGGCTGCCCAGCTGCTGGTGCCTCTCAGATGTGCCTCTTTTCTTCAATCTCCACTACTTTCTTTTTTGCGCTTATCTCTCCTACGCTTCTCCTTCTTCTTTTTCTTCTCTTCTCTCACTCATTCTGGCCCTCCCTCCATGCCAAATCTCCATGCTTTGATACCCTTCATTTAGCGTGTCAGCAGCGATGACACATGTACCCATTCATCCGCCCCTGTCTACATTGTTAGAAGTGTATTCCAAATCAAGCAGGAACAAGCACGGCCTTTTGCTTCCCATTGAAAATGTTCTGCTTAATAAACCCTCCAGACATTCAACTGGCTGAATATTTGGCCATTTCAAAAGGATTCCTTCTTGGAGATCCCTCATACAAAGCAGGTAGAGAGTGTAATTTGCGTGGTGTGTTTTCAGCAAGATCCCATCCTGTCAGGGGTGAAGGGTCTTTTATCTCTAGGGGTGTCTTGAGTGGCTCTCGTGTCTGGTTCAGAGCATGCAAAGGCTCAAAGCCGAGCGGCAGAGAAACGTCAGGATGAGTGGCAGCGGGGTCGACAGCAACGGCTCGGACAAATCCTCCTCTATCTGGCCCAGAATCCTCTGCAGCTACTCGGTGAGCTGCCGTGAATCACCTTGAGCTTAATGATTTGCAGATATACTGAGAGAAGGGGGCTGGAACCTCCAGGGCCGGAGTTTATCTCCTGGACCTGACCCTTTGATCTGGCCTTCAGATTAACCCTGCAGACAAAGAGATAGAGCCGGTGTGTGTGTGTGTGTGTGTGTGTGTGTGTGTGTATGTGTGCATGTGCGTGTGTTTATAAGAAGTGACAAAGATCCTGTGTGCATATATCTCGTGTGTGAACATGAGTGTGTCTGGAGATGTTTGAGCCTTGAATAACCTCAGTCTAACCCTAAGACCCTGGCAAGACCAATAAAAGCAATTTACAACTGTCCAGTGATGCATTACCTGACCTGTTGTCCTGTTCCCATGGGGGAATTTCACCGCCTATCACTGTCGTTGTCCTTCATTTAAACACCCAATCTGTAAGTCAGCGGTACTGTTTCAAAACGACACCAACACCTCTTATTTTGGTTAATTACTGGCAGGAACTAAGAATGGTGATGTCAGGTCCAGACCAATATACTGTATCTCAGCAGCTACTGGAATGATTTTCATTAAATTTGATATTGACACCCTTGGGCTGGGTAGCTAAGATCAATACCATGATACCAATAAGAATATTTGCCCGATAATTATATAATTCATGATATGGCAACTGTATTCATAATTACAATAAAATAAATAAATGTGTGTTAAATACAATGAACTGCAGCCCACTAGTACATATTACATTGGATAAAACTCTTAACACATTTAAAACACAAACCTCAATAACTCACTTTGTTTTTAAAGAGTAACTTAACACCAGGCTGAAAAGCAGTGTTCTGCTGCCCTCTCTGGTTGATAGCCTATTTCACCTTTGATGAGAAGTCTGCTTTGCTGCACCTGTAGCCACATCCAGCAGTGATGTCACGGAGTCCGGGAGTTCACCAATACATCACTGCAGCAAGCTGCAAAGTTACACCACTGGAGGTCAGTAAAGACAAGATTTACAGGCGGTGTTACCGTGCTCTTTAAATAAAGAATACTGTAAGAGTAATTCATTTGGACAACAACAAATTTACCGATGATGTGGTATATGAAATGCATCTGCGTTGGGCAAACTATCATTAAATTGACTGAATTACTGAACACATTCATGCTACCCAGTGGAGGAACTTTCCATTTTAGACTCATTGAGCGCCACCCTCGGGCCAAAATGTTAATTTTGCGCACGAGATATTTCATGATTACATGGGCAGATTGCTATGAAATGTGATCTATGCATCCAAAGAGGTAAAACCTTTATGATTTGAATGACCTCACGGCCTTTCCTGTAGCGCCACCCTCAGGACAAACTTAACAACAATCTTTGGTCCCAACACTAGTAAGGCTCTGCAAATAGCATAAATGTCCGTATGTCTGTTCCAACCATCATGTTAGAATTTCAGGGTGTAATTGGACGTTAGTCAGACTGTTGGTCTTGTTAAAATTGAGTTGATTACTCATGTCTTTGATTGCAAAATCCTTGAGTGTTTGAAACCTTTTCAAAAACCTGCCACAATTTCAAAACCAGCTGGGTGTCAGGAAAAAAGCATTTGTTCATTCCCACATAAAGAACGTGCTTAACTTATATAAGGTTTTTGGTATGTGAATATAGTTCTGGATGGGATGTAAATGGAACGGTCATTAGTATAACCTGCTAAAACTGAAAGGTTAAGCTAATTTTCTGGGCATGAGAAACCTTAATTAGGGTGCCAGATTTGCCTTAACTGTGTATCAACATTTATACCGGTGTTAAAGTTTATGGTCTTCAGATTGTTATCGAATAGGAATGTAAAGCAAAGTTTATTTTGGAAAATCCAGCATCAACTGCTTATGAGCAGATTAGGACATTTTCAGTCTCTTTTCACGTCTATGAATCTATTGAATGAAAACCTTTTTTTGTCCAAGAAGTATATTTTATCAGAAGTACCAGGATATTTTAAAAGCATTTTATTGACCCTGTAGTTATAAAACTGTACCCATAAAGAACACTGTGAGGAAGGACTGAGAAAACAGAAAGATACTAAAACTGGATATACAAGGTCAGCATTCTTTGCACTTTACGGCTCATTGTCCTCAGTGGTGAAAACTGGTTTTGCTTTATTCCTCTGTAATGAAATTCTGTTCCGGTTTGACTGCTCACCAAAATGTGGATGAAGACACCGAAGCGACCACCCACTGCTGCATCACACAGGAGCAACATACAGGCCATGTTTGTCTGATGGTGATAGATGGAAGGAAGGATAGAATGAAGGAAGAAAGAAAGAAAGAAAGAAAGAAGGAAAGAAGGAAAGAAAGGATAGAAAGGATAGAAAGAAGGAAGAAAAAAAGAAAGAAGGAAAGAAAGAAAGAAGGAAAGAAAGAAAGATCCAGCCCTGTGTTTCCATCCACAGACTGATATTAGATTGACATTAAATGACTCACTTAAATTCGTAATTGAACGTGTCTGGCTCAGACTATATTATAAATTCCCCTGCTGAAAGCCAAATTATGCAACAGTTTTTCATACACCATTCTTACCACAAAGAAGAGCGGCATTACGGAACAGCCTCCCATTCCAGCCAACCATTCACTCTGCTTACCAAAATAACATCCAGGTGTCTGACATGGTTGCTGATGAGAAATCACACAGGAAGTGGTTGTTCGAGACAGTCAAATACAAGTTTTAGGACCATCCTTTTCTGGTGAAAAATCTCTTTTGGTATAAAACCTTACGGACTGACTGTAATGGTTGGTGAGCCTTCTACCGACCTTCTATGACGAGATTTCTGGATATTAAAGCTATAATAAATAACTCTGTTGAAGTTTTGGCCTCAGCAATGGGACATAATTGGAATCATAATCAAATCCAGCAAAGATCGCTGAGATTTTGAGGAATATTGCCGTTTTTGGCAGCAAAGAACAAACCTTTTAATACTGTTGGGCTTGTGCAATTTATTTCTATTTTCCTGACGCGCTGGTCGACATTTCTCGGTAGCAAGGATGCTCACAAGAGCAAGAGTCAACAAAGAATGGTAATCGAAGTAGCAGAGGCTAAGATAGCCTGACTTTTGGTCAGCTCCAAAAAACATCGGATCCCACAGTACATTTCCCATGATGTAACTCAATGGCATCTTTTGTTAGATTCCCCTGCCTGGTGAAAGGTTCTAATAAATTATAATAAACTGAACTTAATGTGTAAATCTATTTAACAATAGAAAATATTTAAAGAGAGTTGTGGCTTTACATGTGGATTTTGATATGAGCATTATGCTTATGTGTAGATGGAGCTTTTGGATGTGTTAGAGGGTTGTTTGTACTGCAGCTCTCCCAGTGTTTGCACAATATTTACTTTTCTTTTATTACCTTTTGATATATATCTATAGTTTGTTATTGTATCTATCTATATTGGATTTCCTGTTTGCTTTCTGTTCATCCTCAGTTTTTGTAATGTTTCATTTGTAGTTCCTCGTCTGTATTTGGCCTTTTGGTGGTAGGATTGTGAAGTGCTTTTCTCATATGTGCTTAAATGACAAAGCACAGGTGTGAGCCTCTTGATGCCATTATAAGCTCTGGGATTCCCTTTTGTCAAACAAGATGAAGGTCTAGTGATTTTATGACTTAGCATTGTGTCATGATCTTCTAAAAAGTAAGATATTAACTAAACTCATTACTGAATCTAATGTCCTCAGAACTCATATTCTTTCTCAGCCTGTTTCAGTCTGGGTTATGGTGCTACGACAGTGACATTATGCAGCTTCAAAACATGTACTTGCAGGGATGCATTCTTGTTTCATCATTCCTCAAAACCCAGACACAGCTCTGCCTCTCAGAGACACAGGCGACACTGACTCTCAGATCAGTAGTCTAAACACATATTATGGGCTTGTCATCGCCCCTTGCCCATAAGGCTGGTGGCTCTACTAAAGCCCCTCACACTGCGATGGGGCATTGGGGATCAGGACTGAATATTTTGAATCTTAGACTCTTGAGCCACTCGGTGACACATCTCCATCGCGATTCTCTCTTTTCCCTCCCGCAGGAGCCTCTTCTTCTTCTATGACTCCTCGCAGTGACTGACAGCTGTATTGAGGCTTCATAATGGCCAAACAAAAGCCATATTTTAAACCATATTCACCATTTTCCTTGGGTGGGGGGTGTGGGATAGAGGAGAGCAGGAAGGGAGGGAAAAGCTCCCCAGATGAAAATCCTAAATCAGCATGCCCTGCCGCTGCAGCTGAGGCCTAGGCAGGGATTGCATTTAATTTATTCTCCTAAGCCTGGGAATCAGGCCATCAAAAGGAACCAAACTATCAGGTTTCCTGCACTAAATGGCACAACAGTGTGATGTGGCCAGCCTGGGATTCGACTTAACCCTTTCGAGGTGGCAGTCAGAGGTAGCGGGCTTCCTTGTCTGGACCAATTTATCTCTTGACACTCTGAGGCTTCAGGCACAGCGTCCCCACTGTGACACCGTTAGGCCACAAGTGACACAGTGGGGACGGGTGGCACTCCCGCCCAGTGTTTGGTAGATTTGGATATCCCTTCTTTAGCCTTGTTTAATGGTTGTGGATCATGGGATTAAGGGACACAGGCTCATGGTAGGCCATAGTAGTACAGCCTGGCTTTTAGTAACCTGTTAAAATGCCAGCCCAGTCTCTCTAGGAAATACACTCAGATTGGATGATTCAGCAGCACGTTATTTACATCCAGTGCCAACATTCAGTACCAGTGCAGGACATGCTCTTTACGTTGTGAGACATTGAGGTCAGGGAGCATAAAAAGCATCTCTTGAAATTACGTCTATATTGGAGTGTTACCCACCTCACGATTTACGTTCAGTCAGTGCCAGTGCATAAAAAGTAACGCTGCGGATGTCCTGCAACTGCCTAACACTAATCATATCCTAACCATAGTTCATGTGGAGATATTGTAGAAAGCAAGAACTTACAAAATGTCATGTTGAACATTTAGACCGAATATATATATATATA
>CM022491.1:2154272-2185716 GCA_011952105.1 Coreoperca whiteheadi | reverse complement strand
TATATATATATATATATATATATGTTGGCTTTAAAAAAGAAAACATAGCCACAAAATTGTAGTTGCCTTGTGCAGATATGGTGGAAATGACATTACATATTTATAACTAAGTAAGCTAAGTTAAACTGAGTAATGATAACAATGCAGTACATTTAAACAGCACTTTTAGATACTACTTCTAAACGCATTACATAAAAAGCTAGATAAGGAAAAACAAAAAAAAACAGTGTAGAGTTATACACTGTTAGCAGAATATAAAATTGAACATTAGCTTTAAAAAGATGAGTTTTGAGTGACTTTTTTTACATGTTGAGATATTGTAGCAGTCATGGCTGTGTTTATAGGGAAAGAATTATTTATTTAGAGTTTAACAGTGAGAAAGGCAGCTTAATTAGGACTGCGTGGCTTGATCAGATTTGATTGACAGTGATATCTTCCTGGAGACAGCAAACAACTGCCATCAGATTCTGATTCACATATTACAAACATCTGACTTTTTCCAACAGAGCCCGGCCCACTTAA
This sequence comes from Coreoperca whiteheadi, assembly GCA_011952105.1. Classification (NCBI taxonomy): domain Eukaryota; kingdom Metazoa; phylum Chordata; class Actinopteri; order Centrarchiformes; family Sinipercidae; genus Coreoperca; species Coreoperca whiteheadi. The sequence goes on along the minus strand of CM022491.1, from coordinate 2,185,194 downwards.
AGCCAGTGAGAACTCAGAAAACTCAGAAAACAAACACAGAAATCTCTCGTGTGAATTAACCAAAATTGTTCAGACTTTGGCAGAGAAGAGTGTATGTTCATGTAGAACACTTGCCTTCAAAAAGGTTGACATTGAGAGTTTAAAAACATATTTGATCGTGATTGTGGGTTTGCAAAATCAGTCAAAATCAACGTTCCGTCCAGCGATATGGTTGCAAAATGCAGAAAACAGAGCAGTTATGGGCCAAGAACTGCAATTGCATTAGTCTATTAAACATTCAGCTGATACTCACTGATGCTCCTAAATTTAATTTACTGTTGTACAGTATGTATTCATCTATTCATGTTGTGGAACCTTTGTAATGTTATTAAAAAAAAGCTTCAGATCAGGTCCTGAGGAGAAGAGAGACAACTTTTGTTTTTTACTATAACTACGGCAACTTCTGGAAACCCAAGGTAAAGTGTAGCTTTATTTTTGAATGAGGTTAGATTCATGTTGGCAGGCAGCTGTGGACAAGAGAAATGTGAAATACGAGAGAGAGGAGTTGAAAAGAATTTTTTTTAACCAGTAGGGTTCACAGTTTTTCTCTGTTTAAACATTTGACACAATCTGAACTGTCCTCATTTGGTTAAATCAGGTTATAAATGACTCATTCTAGTTGAGTCAGGTCTAATTTGAGCCCAGATTCCACGGTTTCTCAAAATAACCGATTTGGGTCACATGAGGTCAGATCCAATATATATATATAATTTGTTGCTCATGTGTAAATCCATCTCTTGAGTTCTTGGAAATTATCGAGTTTCTCGTTGCGACTTTTTCCTCGACCACATGAAACCCGGCTCTGACCAAAAACAACCAAAGGCTACTGTTTAACCGTCGCTGAGAAGCACAAAACGCCGACCACGCTCACAAATATACTTCACAGAGGCTTTATTTCCTGCTCGACTTGAAAACCAGAGTTACCGCAGAGGGGTTTAGGAGGTTTTTATTAACTTATTCCAACACAAGGAGGAGTTTCATACACTGGTTTCCCAAAGTGAGGTCCAAAGACCATCAGGGGTCACCGTGGAGGTTAAAGCTGTGTCCCAATTCTACAGTTAACTAAAACATAGGCATTTGCAATATCATATAATACACAGCTGTGTATTGCCATGAAGTAAATGCATGGTCACTTGATGGTATTTTTGAGTATTAGACTTAAAATTCTCCTCTTCAAACATGTCCATTACTTTTTGATGCCAGTTTCCTGAAATGCTGAAAGTAAAAAAGTTTCAAAATAACATAAGGCTTGTTGGCCTTTTCTACGACCCACGTAATTTACTGACCGTCTCAAGCTAAATGCCAGCACTCGTGCTGGAAGAGTAAATGTCCGAAATCAGTGGCATTTGCAAGCAGACTGTTGTTATCATGCTCCAGTCAGGACTTAAAACCATAAAGAACATAATATTACTTTCTTCTTATGAACACACTGGAAAGCAGGGCAGATCTCTGATGACCAGCTCCTTACCCCTCAGTTCCTCTCCTCCTTGATCTTCCCCCAATGTTTGCTTAACTTTATTTTCTGTTTTCTCTCCCCCTCCCCCTGTAATTTTTTCGTGCAAAGAATAAAATTTCATCTGCGCGGGCTCTGGGAAAGGCGGCCCTCGGATTGGCCCTTGCCCGTACAGATGCTTTGAATTTACGGGGCTTTTCTGCCTGCGATGAGAAGCAGGGAGAGATGGAGGGATGGATGGATGGTGGAGTGGAGGGAAAGAGATGGGAGGGGTTAAAGGGGGGTGAAACCTGCCTGGTGTATTTCCTGGGGATTAGACGTCAGATGGGCGCCCTCAGAGGAGGTCTCAGGTCCCAGCCTCCCTGGATGGCTGGGAAACTGACCCTCATCTGACTCCATGGTCTTGTTTGTGCCCTGCCAGCATGTAGCCCCAGGATAGGATCGAGGCCTGGGCTCTGTCCCACAACCAGGCCGGCTCACTGCCGCCTGCATGACGGGCTGAACCTAGTACGTTTGTACCTTTATATGTGTATATATGCAGTATATATATATATGTTAAACACACACATACATTAAACCCTACATTTCTTCTTTAAAGGATAACTCCGGTGTAGTACAACGTGGGTCTGTTTGGGTCCAACATTGATTGAAGAGTTAAAACAGATTTAAATTAGACAACAACATCTCAGGTAATATATTTTCAGATGTCTAAGGTTTGTTTACCTCAGTAAAGTGTAAACACAGTAGCAAAACAGGCTAGTATTTTCATTTATGATTAGGAAATGGCTCAAATGTACATGATCCAAAAAACTACAGATTGGGCCTTTATAGGGTAATACCTGTCTGCTGCCTGTATCTGTGGCTAAAGAACTGCAACAAAATGGTGTCTTCATATATGTATGTACAATTTCATTAGTAGCAATTTTCACAAATTGTGGTGTTTTTTTTTCAAAATGGCAGAGGCCTTGACTCTCTTCTTAACAATTTCTCGTTCTCATAGATCATTTGTGAATGCCTCCCAAAAAGGACTTTTTCTGCTCTGCCATTTCATTTCGTAAGAAGTACGAGCAGTACTTTTCAACATTTAGACAACTAAAACTACTTGGTTAAAGCAGCTATAATCAATATTTTTATATTAACAATGGTTCACATGACCTCTTGTATATCAAACGGGTCACTTATACCACTATATCTCTTAAACCCAGAGAGGACCATCACCCGACTCTATGGCTCCCCTCGGCTCTACGAAGCTTAGTGTCCTTCAGCTTGTTGTTTTGGTTTTCCGGCCCACAACATCAACATGATTTTCAGCAATAGCAGGCAGCGGTTTTCAGCTAAAAAGCTCCAATAAACCCAATGTATTGCTACTTACCCTGCACCAAATGACAGGCAGACAAAGTTAGCGGCTAGCTTGTGACCACAGCATTTAGCAGCTGAAGGTTTTCCTCAGGAATTGGTGGAGACCAAAAACATAGCTAAAAGGAGAGTAAATATGACTCCAAAAAAAGGTTGCTCCGTGTCTGCCGGATGAGTTTGCTAACACGTTTGCCATATCAACTTGAAAAGTTATAATGTGCCAATGTCGTGTTTACAGCTTATTTCCGCAGCCCCCAAGTGCCCAAAAAAAATCAGTTGTCGCAGGTTTAAAGTTAAGAAAGATGGCCTTTATGTTTAAAAGAAGCCAATACTGACATTATTCGTATGACCACAAAATATAAATACGGTTTAACACAAGCTTTTCTTCTGTTTCTTCTTCTTCTGTAGTTCACGAACACGCAGGAAACACAAAATTCTTTGCCATTTCTGGAAAGAGAAAATGGTATCTTACAACCAGGTGCATAGTAAAGTTTTCACACGTTTAACTTGAGTACTAAGGCATGTTGGGTACTTGATAGTGCACCTGATTTCCAATGTCAAACACTAACTCATAAGTGTCATTTCAAAATTGTTCAAAAGTGTTGCTCATGTTGGTACACGTGTGGAGACAACTAGTTGCGGATGGCAGTGAAAACTTCTGCTGACAAAGCTCCACCGCCAGATTTTTGTTCAAACCGCTGAATTGTGTGATGTAGAGATTTCTATCTTTGCTGTTTCGTTGTTCTCTGAGGTCTTGCTTCCATCATTTATTTGCCAGTATAATAATAAGATGTGCCGAGTTAGCTGGAGTTTACATGTTTGCTTTCTTGTGTTCCGTCTTTGTGCTGTTGAAAATTGGATCAGGTGTTGGGAGGCTGTATATACAAAACACATTACGGGCCAGAATATTGGTTGTTACATCAAAAATGCCATTGACGGGGAAGTTAAAGTTGAGCAACAATGGCATACTCATCCCAAACAATAGTGTAAAACGTACGATAAGCTCCTTTAAGACTCTCTGCTCCATGCTCAACTTTAACCAATCCTAAAAGTGTGACCCTACAGTTGATCAGAAATTACTCATCAGAATGTCCTCACTGATAAGCTTCCTCTTTTCTCATTGTGAGACCATTTGGTCCTCATAAGTACAGTACAGAAACGCACACATGCTTGTAGAGCTGGAGGTTGAGCTGGGGATCCAGCAGCTTTAAATGTGGCTTTCATGTCAAATCAAATAAATGTAGCATGTCATCCTTCTGCCATTTGTTCCGCAAAACTTTGAATTATGCTCACTTTAATACAGTGGAGATGGATTTATTATTACATTCAAGACACACACGTTTCCATTGGGGACAATGAAGTTTTCTCTTGCAATTCAAGTTCACAGTCGCACACACACTTTTTTTGAATTTTACGAGGCCCACAGTTCCTGGCAGCGTCCTCAAGGTCGGCACACGAAATGATCTCATAATTTCAAGAGGAACAACATTATGTTTTTAAAGGTATTTTATTATCGGAGTGTGTACAGACTTTTTTAGAATCATCAATTGTAGCAATTCTTTAGAAAGCATTTTACTTTTTTTTTTTTTTTTTTTACATAAGAAAGTTAGGCTTTTGAAAAGTCCAAATGCAGCAGGGCAGTCTGGTTCCTCATATATACGTCCATCAGTCCCAATTCAAATCCAACTCAAATCGACCAGCGTCTGTGTGAAGAGGCCTGCTGCTGCACAGAAAATGGCTGAGATGAAAAAATCCAATTCTTGATTACAGGGAGCCATCTAGTGGCGGCTGAGTGAAAGAGCAAACCAAAAGCAACAGCAGAATGCCTCTATTTCCAGCACAAATTAGTACATTTATGGCTGAACAAAGACAAAACACACAAAAAAAATCTCTCACAATGTTTTTCTTCCAAATCACCTGTGCCTTTCAGAATCTGTGTGAAAATTAAAATAGAAAATACAAATCTATTTAGAGTCCAATATTTTACTATAACGTTTCACAAATACTCCATCTATATAAACACTGATAGGAACACACAATATAAACCATTCGTGCCCTGCAAAAACCTCCAATCTCCAATGCTACCATTTAGTGTCATAAAGTGATTTATTTCTACTGTAAATGACGACCAAAAGTTGAATTTACAGTATAAACCCATGACGCTAGCACATAATATACGGGGCATTTACCTGACAGTCAGCCTATTTTTTTTTTTCAACTGATTACGATTTTGGGGAAATTCAAGGTCTCTGCAGCACACAAGGAAACCAATTTTTGCAACACACAACACAAAAACTCCATAATTCCATAATTCGGTTGGTCTCCTGACGAACCGAACTTTTCTTAATGCTTTACCTTTTCATTATACAGTACTATTAACAACTGAGATGTTCCAAAATGTAGAATTGATACCAAAAAAATACACTGAATCAAGTGTCTTTTGTTTTTGATATCAAAAGAAAGAGAATAGCTGTTTTTACTATCTTTACTGCCATTACATGCATTAAACCCGTATTAAGTGGACTTCTCTGGAAGCCTGGTAATTGAGGTGTAGCTATCTCTCATAACATTTTTACCGTATATACCATGAAAATTAAATCTTAAAGTGAGTCTTTTCACTTTTTGAATCTGTTTTGTGTGGCACTGTTTTGAATTAAAAGACCGCAGAATGAACAGTGCACTTTTACATTTAAATGCCAGAGGTGACAAGTAAATAAGAAATTAAAAACAATATAGGAAAAATACAAACATAATGCAAAAACAAGTTCCCGGCCTATAGAAAGATTCTTCTTTTCTTCATATTAAACAAATCACTAGTAAACACCTTCCTATTTCCTTTCAGGAAAAAACTGGGTGGGGAAAACGGGACAAGGAGGCAAATACTCCAAACTCTTTTAGCTCGTCTCCAGCTTGGCCATTTCCTGCACGTAGATCCCGATGCTCTCGCTGTCAAACAGCACAAAGTAGACGGTCTTGATGGTGGAAGACATGGTGGCCACAAAGTAGCTGGAGATGGCCTTAAGGATCAGCTGGGCTGCCGTTTGCTTCGGGAAACCATTCCTGACAGAGAAGAACACACACACGTACAGAAACGTGGTCAAACGCTAGACAGACCTCTCATTTTATATTTCCTTGACCATGACTGTGGCATTCATATTAGAGGTCAGCATACACACAAACATATATGTTTTTACTAGACATTATTATACATAGTTTGAATTTGGAGGACAAACTAGGTGTGAAGGAAATTCTTGGGAGCTTGTCGACTGATGATGAAGAAGGTTTCTGGAGACTCAGGATTTCTTACACATTGATGTTTAATGAGACAGTGATAGCAGCAGTACTGGGTGACACCTGACACTTGTCATAAGCTCTCAAAACCTATGCCCATGTTTTTCAGGAGTGCGAAAACTTTGCACATCACTCTAAAGTTGTTCGTTGGAGTCCGAACCGGACTGCGACTGACACCCCATCATTCAGTGGCTCCCAACCTGTGGCTCCAGGCCCAACAAGGGTTCGCAAGATAAGTCTGAGAGGTCACTAAAGGATTAACAAGATGGGAAATAAAACAAGACAAAGAGTTTACAACTATGCTAGCAGCTCTGAGAGGCGGTGCTTTGGGCTAAATGCTAACATTAGCATGCTAACATGCTCACAATGGCAAAACTAATATGCTGATGTTGAGCAGGTATATTGTTTACCATGTTCCCCATCTGAGTTTAGTTGCTAATTAGAACTAATCACAAAGGCTGATGAGTACTTCGTTAGTTTTGCAGGTATTTTGTCATAATCCAAAGTATTAAAATGTTGACCTGATGCGGGCACTAGACGAAAAGTCAGGATCACCAAAATTATTACAACTCACCCTGAGGGAGCATGAATATCTGTACAAAAATATCCAATAGTTAAAAAGGTCTAAACATTTCACTAAAAACACAAATGGTGGCACTAGAGGTAAAGTCAAAGGTTCACCAAGGACCGTAACATTCATTTTCTGTGGACCATAAATATCTGTACAAAATGTCATAGCAATCCAGTAATTGAGATATTTCAGTCTGGACCAGAGTGGTGGACCCACTGACCTGAGAGCAACGCCACTACATTGGCTATATTTCTGTTAATTTTTAGTTTAGGTTAATTTAGTTTTGGAGACTTTTCTCTAAATCTTTGCCTTTGTTTTTGGTCGATCCTGGCCCTTTAAAATATTTAAATGAAACAAACTAAGAAAGGAACATCACTCTGGTTGAACTGCTGCAACTCACATATATACAGTATCAAACCTGTGACGAGGGTTCACAAGTAGACGTTGCTTTGTTTTAAAGGGTCAATACAATGACATTATACAGTATCTTCTTACAGCATCCTGCTTTTACAAGCTTCGGAAAATTCAGGAAACATACCTCATAATAACGGATAGCATGATGCATCATTTGTGAGGTGTGTTTTCTTACCTCCCGCTACCAATGGAGGGGAAAGCCACAGACTTGAGTTTCTTCTCGTCGGCCAGAGCCAGGCAGTTCTTCACCGTCTTGTCCAGCAACTCCTCGCACTTGTCGGAGCCCCAGCCTGGACTGTTACAGTGGATGACGTACTTAGCAGGCAGACCGAAGCCGGCGGTCAACACAGCTGAGGGATGGAGAGAAGAGAGGATGAAGAACGGTTAATAAGGTGTGATAGGAAGAGGAGAGGAAGTAAAGATAGGGACAAAGTAGAGGAGGAGGAGGATCAAAAAGCAAACGTGCTTCAGGTAGAAAAGTTTGGTAAGAAGCAATATAAGCACTTTCGACTTGCATTACAGCAAGTGGAAATAAAATAATCAATAATAATCAGAATACTTTTAGAATCAATCATGAATCAAATATGGGCTCTGATGAATGATTGTTTTAAGCAATTATTAAGTCACTAAAATGTCAGAAACTTCCAAGGTGACATCTTGAAATTTATGCAAACAAAATGAAAGAACAATGTCTGTAATCACCCACAGCTGCCACCTGCATTACTCAGTGTAATCAGTACCGTAAACATACTTTTTATGAGACAAATTGTTACTGTGCTACAGCATCATATTTTGCAAAATGTGTGCTAGTTTTGTTTAGTTAGACAGTGAGTGAACTTGTTCACCTCTGACATGCTGCTGGACTCATGTCCATTGTCTACAGTCAAAATCAACTTCATTAACCAGTTCTTTAAAACCCAAAAGTTGAGTTTGGAGGCCTGAGATGCTAAAATAACACTTTGCTTTGTGGAAAATAATATGTAGCAAATCTCAAAGAGCTTAAAGTGGTTTAACCAGGGTATTACAGTGAGGTGGGCCGGAAAAATCACTTCTCCAGACAGCTGAAGGGCAGAAAAGAAAAAGCAGAAGTGGAGGAGGAAACAGAAAGAATAAGAGAAGACAAGAGAACAGAAGAGTCTGTTCTCAGGAGTTGAAACATTTAGTTTAGTCTTCCATCAAACCAGCAGCTGTAGACAGTGTAACTCAGCCAAAGCCCCTGACTCTGCGAACGGAGAAAGCCTCCAGTCAGATTTTATTAGCCCACAGCGAACGTGTGACTGGACTGGAGTCAAAGCTGAGGACGAGCTGATTGCCAGATGGCATGCAGAGAGAATGGACAGACTTCACACAGCCGAGCGAGAGCCAGTCACACTGCATGTGTGATCTTGTCATGAGGTGAAGAGTGTGGATGATGATGATGGTGATGATGATGATGATTACGGGTTTCATGACCGCCTGCAAAGTTCAACTTGTTTTATGGTTTGGAAAGGAGGACCAGCAGTGTGTGGTGGTGTTTGTGCGCTGCACATCTGGAGATCACCTGTCAAATCAAAGTATGCAGACAGCACTGCAACATTTCTGTTGATGTAGTTTGAGTTTCTGTGGGTGGCGTTTTTTTTTTTTTTTCGGCTATAGCAGCTCGTGCTTCTTTTATTCAGTCCAAAAAAACTAAACAAAAAAGGCTCTGTTGTTGCCAGAAATATGGATCGTATTACTTCCTGTGTGCAACACAAGACCCACCAGGTGTCATTCTATATTTTTCTTATTGTCAATAAGTCCGTCTCTTAATGCTTTCTGACTTCCCTGCTCCGTTTGTGGCTCTCAGCCACTGAAAACGTAAATCTTTAAAAACTGTTCACAAACATATAGCTCCATTTTCAAAAAAGGCTCAGTAATTTAGGAAATAGTACATTTGTTGGGGACTATTTTCAGCAGTTCAATACACATTAGGTGCTCTAGTGAGTATAACCAATACGGGATTCAACCGATATCAACATCTGAGTGTTTAAACAACAAATCGAATCATGATACATCGACTGATTGACAGTCACTTTATTACATAAACACATAACACAAAGACACATGTTTGAGAGGCATCCATTAAACTGGTTGTAAATAAGAAATCCTTTTGCGCTATGTACTGAGCAGGACATTTTCAGAGGAAATATGAGCTTGTCACTGATAAATGGTCCAGAGAGCAGAGACCATTTATCAGTCTAGTTCTACTAGTAGTATTTCCAGCAGCAGGACAGTGTATGTGGGATTGACTCAAAATCAACTACAGTGTGTGTTCATGGTAATGAATGAACACGCATTAGTGCAACATTGTGGCTCATTAATGCATTTTTTAACAGTTTGGGACAACAATGGAGCTCTATGGCACAGAGCAATAAGATACACAAACACAATGCCTGCTAGTAGGATCAATTCATTGTTGGTTTTGGTCTTTTTTATGGGATTTGTTGACAATAAGAAAAAAATAAAGATTATCAGGTGTATGCAAATGGAAATGCTTTTATGAACTGACTTTGGGGTGAATAATGATTCTGCTTTATCAATCAGCAAAGGAGTTGCAAAAAGATAAAAAAGATTTTTGAAGAAAAATATTTCTGGCCTATCACTCCAAAGTTTTATTTACTTGACCACCTCGACGTCTTCACTGCATGTTTATCGCAAAACTGCAGTCCTCTACCATCAGAAGGGCAAAACACACATCATGGCCAGGTCCTTAATAACTTTACTTGCAAAGCAACAAGTAAATGAACTTGGCAGGCAGGTTAACAGAAACTAGGAATTCAGACCTGCATTTATAACAGCAAAATGTAAGAATGGAAATTGCTACGTAAACTGGATTCGTTCACCTAGGCCACTTAACAACCTGCAAGTAGTCCTAATGTCACCAAGATTTCACTAGGTCAGCAACAAAAGATTCTCTTCATTATTGATCCATCTGACGATTATTTTCCTTCCTCCTAATTTATTAATTTTCTGGTCCACAACAAAATGACAATAAAAATAAAAGTGTGAAAAATGTCCGTCAAAGTTACCTAAAGCCCAAGCAAATCCTCATAAAGCAGGAACTGGGGAATGTTTGGCACTTTTGCTTTAAAAATAGCAACATTATTTTAATTGCAATGCTTGAATCACTATGGGAGCGTTTCACTTTGCCTACCAGGCTAATGCCACTGATTACAGATGGTAAAGTCACAGCAAAATAACACCAACGAGTGCTGCTCTTTAACTTATTTAGCTCCCATTGTCGTCTACCATTTATCATATTTTCTTTAACTATCTGTGAGGCAGATCGCTCTCATGAATGGACAATGAATGCATTACAAAATAGGATTAAACTTAAGTTCTACCTGTTTTTGGAATATTAAATAATATTATATTAACACTTTTTAACTTCTGCCGGAATAACTTGGTGAATAACTCTGGTACCTGCCTCGCCTTTAAATTGGGAAGTTTGCTTGCAAAATCCAGATGAGCAAATACTTTTTACAAGTATTTTAAACATCCCGAAGAACTTGTTTGACGGCTGCTCTGAACCAGGTCTGGTCAGGATGACCGTTTGGCCGATCCCGATCCTCAGAATCCCAGACAGGCTCTGCTGGCTCGGTGTTCAGTCACCTGGTAATCTATTTATGAGCTCCACACAGAGACTGGGATTATGATGCTGAGCTAACTTGGCTGAATGTGAGAGAGAGCAGTGGTGAAGGTGGGGAGTGTTTGAGAAAGTGAGCGTGAGTGATGAATAATGAGAGAGACAGATGGAGAAAGAACAAGAGAGGGACAGAAAGAGAAAGTGGAGACGAATGGACTGAAAGATAAAATAATCTGTAAGAGCTCAAACAATATGGCTCTCTGAAGACTGATGCATGTAGTTTTAGACTAAAGTCGCCAAGAATCGATACTACGTGCCAATACTAAATGTCTTTGATTATTTTCATGACAAAAATATCTAAGTATTCACTGTTTCTCTACAAAGTTCAATGGTAAAAAACACTCTGGCAACATTTAGCCTTTAAGATAAGAATTAATTAGTCAAAGTGTGTGTGTGTTTGTGTCTTATCCTTGCTGCAGTGTCCTAACACCATTTGAATGTGGAAGCAAAGGCCAAAAGGACCCAGCCCTGTTCAGCTTGGTGTGTGTGTGTGTGTGAGAAGAGAGATTTATGGGACGCACTGACATCACTGTCATAGGAGCTGGGTGGTGCTTGAGTAGATCAAAATGCACTTTATAACCCCTTTGACGGTGATGTTGGAAGAAAGTCATGATACGTTCAAGTGTTGCTGAGGCAGAGATGTGCAAAAACAAAAACAAATGAGAGGCGGCACAAATACAAACCAGAATGATAATGGAAGAGGAGATGATTGGTCTTTGTGGTGTGAAAGACAGACAACATTGGTCGAGGTAGCTTCTAAGCGGTTTTGCTAAATGAACAAGTTCACAATCAGTATAGATCTTAAATCTTAGCCAACTATCTGTAAACGACAGCAGGCAGTCTGACCTGTCAATATGTCCAAAACATGACTCACAAACCTGCCCCACTGCATATGACTTAAATATTGAGCACAACACATTAAGCCTATTGTTCCATGGACTAAATCCATAACCAATAACATTTGCTTGCTAAATACCGGCTGGGAAAATAAAGGAGATGTTCTGTTTGAATTTTGTAACATCTAATTCACCCCTCCTTGAACCGCCACCTTATTGTGGTGGAGGGGTTTGCGTGCCTGAATGAACCTAGGAGCTATGTTGTCTGGGGCTATTGCCCCTGGTAGGGTCTCCCAAGGCAAACAGGTCCTGGGTGACAGGCCAGACAAAGAGCGGTTCGAATCCCCCTTATGGCGAATTTTAAAACTAGGTCCGTGACGTCGCCCGGTACGGCGCAACCGAGGCCCCACCCTGGAGCCAGGCCCGGGGTTGGGGCTCGAATGCGAGCGCCTGGTTGCCGGGTCTTGCCCCATTAGGCCCAGCCGGGCTCAGCCGGAACGAGCGACGTGGGGCCGATCTCCCGTGGGCCCACCACCTGCAGGAGGAACCGTAGGGGGCCGGGGCTTTGTGGATTGGGTGGCAGTCGAAGGCGGGGGCCTCGGCGACCCAATCCCCGGACACGGAATCTGGCTCTAGGGACATGGAATGTCACCTCGCTGGGGGGGGGGGAAGGAGCCTGAGCTGGTGCGGGAGGTTGAGAGATACCGACTAGAGATAGTCGGGCTCGCCTCCACGCACAGCTTGGGCTCTGGAACCCAACTCCTTGAGGGAGGCTGGACTCTCTACTACTCTGGAGTTGCCCGCGGTGAGAGCCGGCGGGCTGGTGTGGGCTTGCTTATAGCCCCCCAGCTCAGCCGCCATGTGTTGGAGTTCACCCCGGTAAACGAGACGGTCGTTTCCCTGCGCCTTCGGGTTGGGGAACGGTCTGTCACTGTTATTTGTGCTTACGGGCCGAATGGCAGTGTAGAGAACTCTACCTTCTTGGCATCTCTGGGAGGGGTGCTGGAAAGTGCTCCAACTGGGGACTCCGTTGTTCTACTGGGGGACTTCAACGCTCACGTGGGCAGCGACAGTGATACCTGGAGGGGCGTGATTGGGAGGAACGGCCCCCCCGACCTGAACCCGAGTGGTGTTCTGTTATTGGACTTCTGTGCTAGTCACGGTTTGTCCATAACGAACACCATGTTCAAGCATAAGGGTGTCCATCAGTGCACGTGGCACCAGGACACCCTAGGTCGGAGGTTAATGATCGACTTTGTGGTTGTTTCATCTGACCTTCGGCCGTATGTCTTGGACACTCGGGTGAAGAGAGGGGCGGAGCTGTCAGCTGATCACCACCTGGTGGTGAGTTGGATCCGATGGCGGGGGAGGAAGTTGGACAGACTTGGCAGACCCGTACTCCGGCAGAGCTTCAACCAGATCCCGAGGGAGACATTGAGTGCGAGTGGACCATGTTCTCCACCTCTATTGTCGACGCAGCTGCTTGGAGCTGTGGCCGCAGGGTCTCCGGTGCCTGTCGTGGCGGCAATCCCCGAACCCGGTGGTGGACCCCGGAAGTAAGGGATGCCGTCAAGCTGAAGAAGGAGTCCTATCGAGCCTGGCTGGCTCGGGGGACTCCGGAGGCAGCTGATTGGTACCGGAGGGCCAAGCGTGCCTCAGCCCGGGTGGTTGCAGAGGCAAAAACCCGGGTCTGGGAGGAGTTCGGTGAGGCCATGGAGAAGGACTATCGGTCGGCCTCGAAGAAATTCTGGCAAACCATCCGGCGCCTCAGGAGGGGGAAGCAGTGCCCTGCACACACTGTTTACAGTGGGGGTGGGAATCTGCTGACTTCGACTGGGGACATCCTTGGACGGTGGAAGGAGTACTTCGAGGATCTCCTCAACCCCACCGGCATGTCTTCCATTGCGGAAGCAGAGGCTGAGGGCTCGGTTGCGAACTCGTCGATCTCCCGGGCTGAGGTCACTGAGGTAGTTGAGAAGCTCCTTGGTGGCAAGGCACCGGGGGTGGATGAGATCCGCCCTGAGTACCTCAAGTCTCTGGATGTTGTAGGGCTGTCTTGGTTGACACGCCTCTGCAACATCGCGTGGCGGCTGGGGACAGTGCCTCTGGATGGCAGACTGGGGTGGTGGTCCCTCTGTTTAAAAAGGGGGACCAGAGGGTGTGTTCCAACTACAGGGGGATCACCCTCCTCAGCCTGCCCGGAAAAGTCTATGCCAGGGTACTGGAGAGGAGAATTCGGCCGATAGTTGAACCTCGGATTCAGGAGGAACAATGCGGTTTTCGTCCCGGTCGTGGAACACTGGACCATCTCTATACCCTCTCCAGGTTGCTGGAGGGTTCATGGGAGTTTGCCCAACCAGTCCACATGTGCTTTGTGGATCTGGAGAAGGCATTCGACTGTGTCCCTCGCGGCGACCTGTGGGGGGTGCTCTGGGAGTATGGGGTCCGGGGCCCTCTGCTAAGGGCTGTCCGGTCCCTATAGGACAGGAGCAGGAGTTTGGTTCGCAATGCCGGCAGTAAGTCAGATCTGTTCCCGGTGCATGTTGGACTCCGACAGGGCTGCCCTTTGTCACCGGTCCTGTTCATTGTTTATATGGACAGGATTTCTAGGTGCAGTCGGGGGCCGGAGGGAGTCCGGTTTGGGGACCACAGGATTTCGTCTCTGCTTTTTGCAGATGATGTTGTCCTGTTGGCTTCTTTAAATCAGGACCTTCAGCGTGCACTGGGACGGTTTGCAGGCGAGTGTGAAGCGGCAGGGATGAGAATCAGCACCTCCAAGTCTGAGGCCATGGTTCTCAGCTGGAAAAGGGTGGCTTGTACCCTTCAGGTTGGTGGAGAGCTCCTGGCTCAAGTGGAGGAGTTTAAGTATCTTGGGGTCTTGTTCACGAGTGAGGGAAGGACGGAGCAGGAGATCGACAGGCGGATCGGTGCATCCTCTGCAGTGATGCGGTCGATGTACCGGTCTGTCGTGGTGAAGAAGGAGCTGAGCTGCAAGGCAAAGCTCTCTATTTACCAGTCGATCTACATTCCTACTCTCACCTATGGTCATGAGCTTTGGGTCATGACCGAAAGGACGAGATCCCGGATACAGGCGGCCGAAATGAGTTTCCTCCGCAGGGTGGCTGGGTGCTCCCTTAGAGATAGGGTGAGGAGCTCGGTCACTCGGGAGGAGCTCAGAGTAGAGCCGCTGCTCCTCCACATTGAGAGGAGTCAGCTGAGGTGGCTCGGGCATCTGTCCCGGATGCCTCCTGGACGCCTCCCTGGGGAGGTGTTCCGGGCATGTCCAACCGGGAGGAGGCCCCGGGGAAGACCTAGGACACGCTGGAGGGACTATGTCTCTCGGCTGGCCTGGGAACACCTCGGTATTCCCCCGGAAGAGCTGGAGGAAGTGTCTGGGGATAGGGAAGTCTGGGCGTCTCTGCTTAGACTGCTGCCCCCGCGACCCGGCCCCGGATAAGCGGTAGAAAATGGATGGATGGAACATCTAATTCAAAGTCTCGACAGCAGAGCCTAACTTTATCGATTTAAAAATGAAAGCGTCCGAACGTGAACTTGGCAAAACCTTGAGGCTCCTCTGGCAGTAATGACAAACTCTGCTTTTTCTATAAAAGTATATTTTTAAATTCTCTTCAGCATCCACAAGGTACGCCGCAGGTACTGGTAGACAATTCCTGACATTATCTGCTCTGCACACTTACCGCCAGCCACCTCCAGGGGGCCGTTTTTCTTCTTCAGCTCCTGCAGCGCTTCAGTGAACTCCTTCCCTCCCTTCTTTTCCAGAGCAGAGCCTGTGAGGGGAAGAGAGGATTGGAGTGATCACGGCCTTGTATACGGCTCATACACAGACACACAGCAGGAAAGAGGAGAGGTGATGTCATGCATACAGACAGACAGACAGGCAAGCAGGCAGACATGGAGACAGACATACAGGTAGGTAGGCAGGCAGACAACGATGCTGTCAATCATTACACCTGGCTTCTCTCGGAGTCTCTGAGCTCACATCTCGCGTTGCAGCACATTGAGTCTCTGTTACTATATTTGTGAGACTCAGGAAAGGTCTCACAAATGAAGTGCAAAGTTTCAAAGCTGCCATTTTCCAAGTGACTCATTCTGAGTCAGTTAAACTAATGTATTAAAGCCCCAGTACCTAATTACTTCCCTCTGTCCTCACATTCTGGCTTACTTGCTGTGGACAGAGGGTATTTTATTTCACTCACAAATAAGAGAGTGAAGGGTTTGTTTAAAAAGGAAAAAAGGCTAGCAGCATGTTACGGATGAAAATGCAAAAGCTCGCTTTACCTTGTTTGCACAAACATTTCGAGTAAAACAGTCCTGGGAGCAATCTAAAATCAACTCTGAAGACGAGGAAGATACAGCTAGAGGTTATGGTACCACTGGGAAAGCAAATTAAACGGTTTCTTTCCCACTCATTTTGATGACTAAAAGGAAGTCATTCCACCCCAATCACACTATTTCAGATTTATGCAAGCGCTAAAGAGAGAAGCCACAAAAGGAAACCAGAGAGAAGAGAGGTGATTCAAGTCTACCAGAGCCAGAGAAATTAATGTTGTGGCTGCAATTTCATTAAAAACAGGCATGAGAGGAAAATACAATAAGGTTAATGTCAGCCTTTTAAAGAAAAGTTAGTGAAAAAATTGCCAATACGAGCAAGCAGATAAAAAGTAATAATCTTTGTAGTTTAACAGCCTGTTATATAGTCATTAATGATTCAATTGTTAAACATTCATTCTCTCATTAATTCAAATCCACGCTTAAATGTTGTTTCTTTCTAACCAGTTCAACTGACAGCACAGTCGAGGGGACGGAGGTTACAGGATATGAAGTGAGTCCCAGACTGCCCACATTTCAGTCAAGTGGTACAAAGCAACAAGCAGCAGCATGGTGTCATTATTACACTGATAGAAGTATATATAGAAGTATACATGATGCACTCAACTGCTATGTGATCATGTTTCTGTTAGCACTGCATCATGTACACAACTGACAGTGCTTGGATATTTGATGACTATTAAGGGTAACATATTGAAGTACTGTATATATATTCTTCGGTGGAATTAGCTGTAAAGGTGAAGCACCTTAGAGCATCATCGGTGGGCAGAGCCCCACAGCAAAACATGGGCCACCCATGTTAAAGACTAAATCCCTGCTTTTACACATTTTGCAGGCCAGCTGTAGCTTGTGCCTGTATGATGTGAAAATAAACTTGCAAAGACTTGAAAGTTGCTTGAGACAGCAAATATTTACTGTAGTCAGTTTAATGTTTTTGGGAAAGTCCGATGAGGATCGTGTAGTAGTTAATGCAGGGGTCTGTCTCACAAAGCAGGATTACGGACTGAAAACAGCCCAATGCATTGTTTAAAATGCATTGGTGGGGGAGTGGTTTTTCAGGTACCAGTGAGGCAATGACATACGAGCCAGGAAAGCCAGTTTAAGTAGTAAATCCATGAGTATGAAGGCTTTCCAGACACAAAAACACTGCACAGCAGTTTATATACTAGGAGACAAGATTTTAAAACTCTGGAAAGTTACCAGAGCAGCAATCATTTTATCTTTTGTCATGCCGATCGCAAGTAAACAGTAAAACTATTAACAATACAAAATAATCCACTAGTGTGCAATGTGCACTTGCATGTATTAGATTGGCCAAAACAGCATCTTGCTGGCAGGTGAGGCAGGTTCAACTTTTTTGCCTGATGACCCTGTGTTTTTTTTTGCCAGGGGCCCTCTGCGTCAGCACCCCCGCTGAGCCAACACAGCCATCTCCCGTCAAATGAATGAGGGGGCTTCGTTTTTCCAAGCAGTGCTGTTGTCTGAAGTTATAATTGCTTCAGTCCACGATGTTGATGTGGGGTGTTCCAGGTTATCCAGCTCACGTCATTAATCCTGCTTTGAGAGCCGCCCCCCCGGTTGCAAGCACTGGAAACTCTTAAGGTTTGGTGCATTAAAATGCAGGAATCTCCGACATCTAAGAAAAGTCAGCTGCCAACCAACAGCCGTTTTTAATGCAGTAAGCTGCCAAAATCAAATGATCCTTTTCACAATGTCCACATTGAGTTTGTCTTCTGGGTTAGGTTTATTGAAAACATTGCGTGTGAATGCAATGCTCTTTGGCAGCTGACCTTCAAATCTTGGAAACTGGAGTTTCCCACAAGCACTTAATTGCATACATAAAATAGTCCCTGCTTGCACATTTCAAGCCTCTGCAAGTTCATTTTCACTCATGATACAATAATAGTTCTGTCAGTCAATGTTTCACCCTATTACATAAGCACTACAGTGAAGCAGTTGCAGTATGAACAACAGGGAGTTGAGTTGTGGGACAAAAAGGTTATCTTCAGGTCATAGCGGTGGCTAAATAATCTACAATGCAGAATAAAAACTGTGCTGCTGCTGTTTGTCCACAGACTGCAGTGCGGACTATCTGGAATATGCACAGAGAGAGCAGACAGGCACTCGTGGTCTCGGTGGTGTCAATGGTTCCTTTACCTACTTCACCACCTGTATAGAGGGAGGAGCTGGTCGGGTGAACGACAGCGTCGCTCTCCACGATGGAAATGTCGGCTTGGACAACTTGCAACTACAGACGACAACAACGACAAACAACAGGCAAACAACATGGTGATAAAAACACAGTGAGTGATCAGGAGCAACAAGATGGGACAAAAAAGTAGAAAAAAAAAAAAGGATCCAAGAGAAGAAGAGAAAGAAAAGAGACAGAGAAGTGAGCACGCTCCCTATTGGCTGAGGACATCAAAGGAAACAAGGAAGCAACCGAGGACACGGTGGGTCGCATTATGTAATTAGGAAGCAGGACTGTACAGTTTGCCAGAATTACAGTAAATCCCCCTACATTTTTGTAGCTTACACTCATCAATACACAGGATTGCATGCTAGAGTGCATTTTAAAAACAAAATGTTATTTTTTAAATTGGGGACATTGAGAAAGCAAACACTTTTTGAATCCGTTTTCTGGCTAATTGTGTCGTCCTGATTCCTTGGCTCATTAAAATGAGCAAAGAATTTTATGATCACACTCCAGGCCACCGACCTTACAGTCAGGCTGCAGTGAGTAACTAACAGAGGTTCATGTCAGTTTTTCTTCTGTAATTTGGTGCTCTATTTCAGTCCCAAAAAATGGCCTGAAATTACGGTGATTATTAAGCATTATAAAAGGTCTGGCAGCCATCTGACAGGAGACCCTGAAATGAACCTCAACACGATGGGAAGAACAAGCAGGATCGCTGCTCTGAGGAGCTTTGATAAAATCCTTGAATGTCTCCACAGAAATTCATGTCTTGCTACTGGGAATTGTATTTCATTTATGACTTTCTATTAATCTGCAAGTGAAAATAAGTCTTTTGGCTTTTCATTTTAAAAGGTAAAGAGTAAGGTCATTTACTTGAGGTCAAAGAGAATCAAAGTTAAGATCGTCACCAGGTTTCCCCACTGTGAGCAACATCATGAACAAGTCCTTATATTTCCTGAGAGCTGCAGAAGCAGAGTAGGCCTTTCTGGCATAACGTCACTTACTTCCAAGGTGCATGGAGAATGGAAAAAGTCTGAAGTGGTCAAAACTCCACCAACACTTCTAGTATAAAGAACAACTTTATTCTCAGACCAACGCGTTTCGGCTTGTGGCCTTCATCAGTTCCTGAGAGCTGACCAACCAGGAGTCATTAAGAAGAACGGCTGCTGAGGAAAGTTGGCCACAGCTGAGGTTTTCCAGGTCAGCAGACGTCAAAGGCCAATCATTTCGCACATTTCCTTCTTTTGCAACCAGTGTTTTTTCATTTCAGTAACTATCCTTTCACTAAAGCAGAGCATTTTTCAAATGGTTGATTTGAACAGATTTTCCCCTATTTCATTTCAAGAGGATGCTGATCTCCATAGATGAATAAGATTACGTTTTTTTCCGAGCTTGCAACAAGCTCAGCACAGAAAATGTCTCCAGTAATAGAGAAAGCTCCAATATCTGCTTTTCAATAATCAAAATAAACACTGATAAATGTGTGATTTTTTTAAATAATGAGTTGTAATTAAGCCATATATATTTAATCAATATCTCTTCCACTGTCCAACATCTGTCCTAAATGATCATAACGTCAACCAAGTTGCCCACAGTGTGAACAGACCTGGTGGAAGAAGGTCCTTCTAACCTGCAGAGCGGTGTGAAACCTTATTCTTAGAGGTCCCTGACAATTCAGTTTAGGAGAAAGTGTCACACTGTTGAACATTCAAGGATTTTTTTAATCTCAAACCCCACTGGGACCAGAGGGAACGGGGTGGGGTGGGGGGGGCTCACCTAGATCATCTTTAAGTTCAAGTTCAGCATTGGTGGGGTTGATGACCCCCTCCACGTCAAACCCAGCCAAGTTACTGACCTCGCTGTGGATAAGGTTCAGCTGCAGGGGGGGGAGCGAGGTGGAGGCATGCAGAGGAAGAGGGAGAGCAAGAATGAAGAGGGGAGGAAGCAAAGCCATTAAAACCAGATTCACACCACTGCTTAAAAGGAATACCTTGACTTTTTGATGATCTATAGAAAGCACACAGTGAGTACAGCCTACTTGTATTTGTGTGCAGTGACATGTACAATTTAACAGTCTACGCTCTATATGCATTCATATGTACAGGACTGCACAAGAAACTAATGTAGAAAATAATGTAACCATCTCACTAACACAAACACTGCTACAAAGGTTATACTGCTAAATCAGCTTGAAAGCCAAATATCAGCATTAAAACCAGACCTCTGGATAAGTTTTCAAAGCAAATTACAACTAAAAGAGTTCAAAGGAGGACAGCCGGCCTGCAGGTGCATTGATTAAGAAATCCTGAATTATTTAAAATGTCACTGGAAACAGCTCGGATAATTAGGACCACATTTGTAAATCATGGACAAATGGCCACAACCAAGAGGGATGGATGCAATCAGTAGAAGGTTGAAAAATACTGTTAAATAGGTCATTTTGACTTGTCATAGCAGGAAAAGCACAAGTGAATTAACAGTGGCTCCGTTCTAGTCAAGTGTCCCAGTAAACCACAGTGTGACAGTGAGCCAGCATGCATAATACCAGGACCCTGAAACTGAAGCAGCTAAATGGAATTCAGCCGTCGTTAATGTTATTATTTACACCTGCACCTGTACACCTTTGTAGCGGTGTTTGTGGTTATGATTAAGTTACTTCAGAGTTTAGAGAGTATTTCAGAGCATTTATGTAATTTTGTCTATATCTTAAAATATCTTGCAATGTCCCTTTAGTCCTGTTGTTCCTATAGTATGTCAGTTAGTCTACTATGTAGATTTGTTCGCATATTAATATTTAATGTACAATGTGAGATTTCTTTTGTTTGTTAAGGGCTAGCTGTACCGCACAGTTTCAAAGCCAGTTATTTTACCATGAAGGAAATATCACAAAACAGTCTAGACACGTCAAAAGGTCAGGGTATCCTTCTGAAATGTTACGAATTTTCAATGCGTATGCCACATCCTATAAAAAAAAAGCCTAAATCATCCCAAAAACAAAGCAGTAAGAGTGAAAGCAGCGACAACAGAACAGCGGTTTAGAGTGTGACTGAGACCGAACACTTGGGCTGGAAAAGTGCCGTTACGATAATTAAGTCTATAAAACAGAAACACACTAGCTTTTCTATTCATGGGTTCATTATCTTAATCAGCGGGAGGTTAACTGCATTCATTTGATGAATTATCATCCACTGATTTCAACAGCTGCACTAATCTGTGGTCAGCTACACAATCGCGCAATGAGCCGTTTTACTAATGAAGAGAGCATAACGTCAGCAGACAAATACTGCTGTTACGGAGTGTTTAAGTTGAATTTCAAATTCATGAAATACATCTAGGAATATGTATTAAAATGGCCATAAATCATGTGTTTAAACCCTAATATTTCAGCATTTAGAAATAGGCACAAAAAAAGCTGTAATTTTTAAATGTATTTATAACATATTTTCAGACACTACAGCCTGTGATGTTTTCCAAGATTCCTAAAAGATCAATTAATTCATGGTGAAATCAAACTAAACAGAGTAAATATGTTAATTGCTACAGATCACTGAAAAGAAAACGCAAGCATGGAGTCTCGCTTATGCTTTAAGAAAATAGAATGTGTAGCCAAATGATACGGGCAGAATCAGAATGCGTGTGCTACTACTATCAGGTCAGGTTAATGAGTCACTATTAAAATAATATATTAGTATTAACATATGCACGGTAGGCCAACGCATGCAGTGCCATTAGCAGCCGTCTGGAAGTAAATTTCCCACATATGTAACTCTACGGAGGACATGTTTTGCATTCGAGTTTAACAGTGTAATATAGTTGTTGTGACTCTACAGACTAAACATTGTGAAAGAAAATACAAATTACATTCCTGTAGACACCATCAGTCAATCCTATCCTATCTGTTGTTACAGAATTGTGTTTAATCTTATGCTGTAGTGCACAACCCGCAAGCTTTAGTGAGAGGCAAAAAAAAATAAAAAATCACAGAGGACACTGTTGAAATGATATTGCTCCAAACTACGGTCATAATATTATGTGTGCTGTGTGCACAAAGAGCGTGCACAGGAGCCAAAATGATTATAAATCATAACTTACTATCATTTATTATCACTGCTTAATATTAGGGAACAGGGAATCGGTGACACTCCTTGCATCACTCTTGAGTCATTAATTCTCTGACGCAAAATGTCATTCCCCTGCCTTTTATGTTTTTCAAATGCAAATCTATTTTTATAAGCTTCTGATCTTGAAAGTTGAACATTTAGAAAAAAAATAATAAATACTTTGACAGGGCTTAGATGATACTCAGGCAAATTTACTTCCATGTTTCAGTTCAATAAAAAAACAAAAGGTTAAAAAGAAGTGAGTTATGCTCAGCAGGACCAAAGCGAGGGGAGCGAACAGATCGGGCAGATCTGACATACAGTAGACAAACAGTTAACACAGAATTCATTGTTGCTACTATAACACTTTAAGCTTAGTGCACTGCTCTGTTGTATAGCAGTATAAGCCCTTATATGAAGTCTGGTGAATTATAGAAGACCTGTTGGAAAGTACAGTGTGATGGTAACTTACATTTATAGAACAAAATGAATATTTTAAAAAGGAGGCAGATCTAACAGTTTGCAGTCTTAAGTCTGCAGGAGTGCTTTTAATAAAAACCCTGTGGCCGAGCAACACAACATAGATCTTTGGTTTTATAGTTGTCCTGAGCACTGATCTGATTAATCTGGTTGCTAATCAAGAATCAGATATTAGGTTTTCTCCAAAACAGAGAAAGGGTCCTCCATGACTGAAATGGTGTCTTTTTCAACATTGGCCTTGGCACTGCCTTTGACGGCCCATTTCATTCTAGGTCTTCATGTATTTGTACGTTATCAACGACATTTTTTTATAAGCCTTATCTTAGCCTGGGAAGAGTTAGGTATCTGTTCATCCCAAACGTCAATCATTCTATGGAGACTCGACTGTAGTTTATTATATATTTAGCTTAGGCCTGTCTGGGGTTAGTGTATTTCTACAGACAGAAAACTGACCTTTTGACCCAGGAAGAGGCTCTTGGTGGAGAGCACGGTGAAGCTGTCAACTGGAGAGCCCTCTGTGGTGCTGTCTGCCGACGCCGCCTTGCTCACCTCACCCTGCTTCTGTTGAGGACACAGAATACATGTTGTACCTGAAGCTCTTTTACTGTAACACCATCTTGTCTCAGTGCTGTGCCGTTACTTAGAGTTTTCTTGGTTCTGGGTGTTAGTTCAACTTTTCCCTGCCTATCAAAGCCATCAAAACGTTTCTTTCTCCCCACTACGACTACAAGAATATGTTAACCATTTAACCTATTAAATCCTGTATACTGTATGTACAGTTTACTGTGAAGGAATCCCTGGACATGCACATGCAGACAGAACAACAGCTCCAAAAATGAATTATATCTGATTCGAGTCCCTATAATTTAAGCTCTACCTTTTAGACATCGCCACTCTTTGTCATACTTAACATTTTCTGGGGTTAACAGTTAAAAACACATCAGGAAATAGCTGACTATGGACAGTCCAGATCATATTTAAAGTTGATATTTACGAGTATGAGGAAATACTGGCAGAGGTCAACGTTTATCTCTTTATTTCTCATTCCTCTCTCGTCTGTCTCATGTTCTTGGAAAAGGACAGATTTTGCATTTTCAATCATTTCAGTTGAGTTATTTGCTGTTGTTACCCAAGTTTGAAAGGCTGAAACTACAGGACTGAATGATAAGAAGATCAAATAGCCTGCTCCACACACAACTGGTGGTAACACGCTTTAGTAGGACATGTCCACGTGGTTAAACAGGTACAATTGAATGTTTCTTGTGCTCTCAAACAAATACTTAACCACATGAGTTCAGTAATGAAACGTTCTCCACTTTCACCATCCCACATTCAACCACAAACACATTCACATTGAGCACAATCACCACGCGTGTGGCCTGTTCACATGAAGCAATACCTTAGCCTTCCCTCCCGCCTTTTTCCCACTCAGTTTCTTGGTCGCTGTTTTCTTGACCGGCTTGGGTTTCTTCTCGGGAGCGGGTGAGACGGGTGTCTCCAGTTTCCCCTTTGCTCCTCTCTTCTTAGCCAGCAGCTCTGGATGGATGTTGGGCAGGACTCCACCTGCTGCAATAGTTACACCTTTCAGCAACTGAGACGGGAAGACAAAGTTAAAAACTGGAGTTCACATGGTCCCACACTGCCTTGAGGGTAAGAAAATCTTCCTGTTTGTAGATTGATTTGTTGTATGCATTGGAAAATAGTTTACAATGATATTACATGTTTTTTTTGTAAAGGGGCTACAGAATGAAAACACCACTGGTGTTGTCAGTCAAGTGGCAGATTAGATCACATGACATAATATCAAGCTCACATGTCTAAAATGTTTTGTTTTTTCTCCAGATATGTGCAGCAGCTGACCTGGTTCAACTCCTCATCGTTGGCGATGGCCAGCAGGATGTGTCGCGGTGTGACGCGACCCTTCTTGTTGTCTCTGGCTGCATTACCTGCCAACTCCAAGATCTCTGCTACATGGGTTAAAAAAAAAATATATATATATTATCTCAGAGGAGTTCACCAATAAATATAGTAGCAAAAGAGCGGCAACTTTCATTTGATTCTTTTATTCTATATAATCCGTATAGAGTACAAATTAATTTATAGACATTAGAACAGAAAAAATGCCTGGAACTGGACTCAACTTTATTAGCAAATACCAAGTATTATACAGCTTTAATGTGCTTACTAACTTGTATCCACAAACTGTAAGATGAAGCTGATGTGAGTAATTTTGTGGGCAAAGTTCCTAATTCATAGCAGTTGCCTCTTTTGGTTGCATTACTTTCTGCCTGGTTTCTGAGACTCTGTCACTGAATATAAAGATTTTGTAAATATTAAGTCAACAGTAAAACACACCTGGAATGAGTAGATGTTATGTTGTCCTCTGCATTCAAATATGAATTTTTAATAATTTATCATTCTCTCCTCTCCAAAAAACTAAATCTCACCAGTAAGATACTCGAGGACAGCAGCCAGGTAGACCGGCGCTCCCACCCCGATGCGATATTTGGGCAGGCCCCTCTTGATGTAGCGCAGCATGCGTCCCACAGGGAAGATGACCCCGGCCTTGGTGGACCGGGACGTCTTCGTCAACTTCTTCTTTCCTCCTCGGCTGGACATGATGCTGAGATCCCTACCAGTGTCGGGCTCTGCAAGGACACGTCAGCCATGCTCCATTAACAGACCTGTATATGACTGATTTTCTTTATGGTGAGTAAAATATGATATAAGCAATAATATAGTACTGAGTGCACCGAGTGGGACTTCTTTCTTAAATAGGTCTTGGCCAGATAGAAAACGTACATTAATCTTAGTGGTTGAAATCACAAACTGAGGCTCCAACAGTAGAAGTCTTTCCCAAACTGAAAAAAAACATTTGCCCAAAATGCCCAGATAAAATCTCAGTGTTAGGTTAGGACACTTTTCCCACATTAAGTGATGAATCAAAAAAACAGAGTGAAATAAACTGTCTGCAACAAGCAGTGTGCGCTGAGAAAAGAGACGTCTTCCCAGTTCCCACTCATCACTCCTCTTACGGAGGCTGGCCAGTTCAGTTCTGACACTGAAAACATACTCAAATTGTTTTTATCATGATGTCTTTCTTTACTGACACAAAACACTGACTTGCTACATTCTTGTCAGCTTGACATCAATGGATGGAATCTGTTTTCTAAATACTTTTAGAACAAACTAAATGCAATTCCTGAATAAAGTACCAATACACTTTATTTAAAAAAAAATTGTTTTGGAAGGTTTACCATACCCTTTGACACCTTAAAATTGATTAAAAAAAGCTCATACAATCCTAAATAGGTTTTTACAGCCCAACACTCAGCCCTAAACCCTTAATACATATAATAATACAAATTATTATTGTTATTATGCATTCAGAGCCAAGCCCATCAATTGTCCTCTTTCAAAACCTCCAGCAGTTAGTTTATCTGCTTTCATCCCCTCAATAACTACAAATCCCCTGGAGGCATCTAAAAGCATGTCAGTTTCAAAGTTTCAAATTTTACCTCACCAGACTTTAGTATTTTACATAATGTTTATATGAATTACCCAAGATCCAAATTAGGCTTGTCTGTGTCTTGTTTAGATCCCTCTCAGGCCAAAGAGCAGTTTCAATGTCTCACTAGCTGCGGGAAGACATGGATTATCATAAATTAATGCTGCTGTCTGGTCGCTGCTGCAAACGGTTATTTCAATTAAAAAAGATGTGCTATTAGCACCCTGACATCCTGAGGATAGTCAATTATGTGATGTAAATATGCATGTGGCTATGATTTGTTTTTAGGTTAAACTCTAATAAAAACTATAATATCCCAAGCCAATCCAAGAGCTAGATCATTTAATGACATATACAAATGATTGTGATTTTGGTCATTATTTACTGTACCAGATGCAGACAGCAATTAGCTGATAATCAATTGGCCCCACCAAAGGCCAGGCTGTTTGCTAAAACCTGCTGTAAAGCGAGGATTTCACACGATATCATGTAAAACATCACGCTAACCGTGGCAATTACAAGGTTACTGAGCGGCAGACAGCAGGTAAAACATCTGCGGTATTTCTCCGCTCCGGTCAGGTGTAAGGTTGGGTAGGTGGGTTTAACCGCGACACTGGGCATTTCTTTCTGCTGGCCACTGACAAGGCAACGATTTCCGCATGCCAACAGCCCGCCGGATGCCTCGCACACATCATTTATTTAATCCACACACTGGGCGAGTACACTAACGGCTACAATCGAGCTGTCAAACGACCTGCGGACATGTTCCTGTTCAGGTCAGCGAGCTTTCGTGTGGAAATGACCGCGGCAGAGCGGCGGCAGCTGCCCGCTCCTCCTTCCCTCCCCTTCCTGCCCGTCGGCTCCAGCAGTACGGTCCCCCGCTCTCGGCCTCCATGCCAAGACAGGCAGCGAAATGGCAACGTTAACGGCTCAGTTCGGTCAGCGGAGACCGGCTCGGCCGACGGGAAGCGATCATACGCGACCCGACCCGACGGTGCGCAAACCTGCTGGATTACTTACAAAACAGGGCACGGCGAAAAATGTCTCCGGTTCTCCGGTACCAAGCCTCGGCGGCGTCCTCGACTCCCACAATACACAGCGAGTCGAAATATCGAAGCGAGCCAGCGCTGCCCGCGGAGCGATTAAACTGCTGGAGAGCAGAGAGCGAACCTGCTGAATCTGAAACCGAGATTATCTTTAACCCTTTACACCTTCACTGTGTGCAAGAAACACGTGCTTTGACCCGAAATGCCGACTGCTTCCCGAGCGGATCGATGCCAACTGTCACATTTATAAGTGGCGTGTTTACTGTGGGCTACATCAAACTCTTTAGTGACACCCATGCACTAAATCAGTAAAAGATATTCCCCAGCCCCCAACACATCCCCGTTACATTCACAACATCAGAATCAGCTTTATTGGCCAAGTAACGTGTAATATGTAACGTTAAGGGAGGTTGACTGGTTTAAGTTGCTCACACAGGTAAGAACAATTTACAGGAAGATGGAAATAGACATACATGTAAAAACAAGGAGAACAAAGCTGAACAATGGTAAGTTTAAAAAAAAACAAACTGAACAGGACTGTTTACGTTATGGAACGTTACACGCTGTTCGCTGCTAGCTAACGTTAGTTACAGCGTTGGCTTTTGGGGGCAAAGAAACAAACGGTCAGGTTTGCGCGAATGACGCAAAGCAAAAACATGAGTTAGCTTAACTTTCTACAGTCATGTGGCACAACGGTGCTTTGAGCTAAATGTCTCACAATTACAACGCTATAATATTTGCCGTGTTCACCATCTTAGCTTAGCATGTTAGCATGCTAACATTTGCTAATGACACCAAACACGATGTACAGCAGAGGCTGATGGGAATTATAATTAGCTAATTAGCACTAAATGTCATTAGCTTTCCAAGTATTTAGGTATAAACCAGTTTGTTGGGGAAATTGCAATTTTCACCTGATGATGGCGCTAGAGGAAAAGTCAGGATCACCAAAGTGATTACAATTCATCCAGAGAAGGGACATGAAAATCTCCCACATGTGATGAAAATCCATCCAATAGTTGTCAAGGCATTTCACTAAAAGTCAAAAATGTCAACCTGCTGGTGGCTAGAAGAAATGTCGGGCTCACTAAAGTCATTGGGTTTCATCCTCTGAGCACCATGGGTACCTGTACAACATTTCATGGAAATACATTGAATAATTGATGAGATATTTCAGTCTGGACCAGATTGGTAGACATTGCCATCCCTAGAGCCATGCTTAAATGTGCTATCTTTGCTCCCTGCTCGCTCCACCGCATAAAATATTGTGGATTTAAGCCTTAATATAACAAATAAATGATATAAACTGGAGGAAAATTAGACGTGCAGCAGAGGTCAAAGGCCTAAGTAGAGGACCTTCCTTGGATACCTGCTACAATAAGCCTGTCACAACACAACACAAACTGTAGCCTATAACAATAACTTAATGGGCTATGTGGGAGGGAAAACACTTGCTGTAGGAATAATGAAACAAAATGCAAGTAAAACAATGAACCAAATCCAAATTTAGGTTGCAAAACAGCTAAATGTGTGCAGCCCCCTGTCATGAAACAGGTAACACGCCCACCATACACATGTATACCGGTAGAGCAGTGTCCACCACAGTGTTGCAGGGTAGTTTGGTCGTTGTGGAGATAGTCTGAGCTTCTGTCTGTTTTTGATTTAATCATTATACAGAGAGCAAAGGTTAAGACAGTCATTGGTCCACTTTGTTGGGCAGGAGTGGGCTGGGATTTAATTAGATTAGTGTGACTTCTGATTGAATTGTATCTCACCTCGGTAAACCTTTTTCAGTTTGACCTGTCAGACCCGTACCTGGCCCTTCTGTTTGCACTTTGCAGACACTGGTCTCTCTCTTGCTCAGGGCATCGGCAAGGTCTTCTTCTACTATTTTCTATTTAGTGACACGTGGCAACCATGGACTGTAGTCTGTAGATGTGTTACCCCCATCTACTGGTCTGGAGTGTGGACCATAGTTAGTTACTGCTTAATCAAAATAAATAAAACAGTTAATTAAAAAAAACCAATTCTATTTATCAGACCAGGTTCTCCCAAGTAATCGAATACATTAACTGCCTGAACCAAGATTTAAAACATTCTCAAACTCATTTCTTCAAATCAACACTTTCTCAGTTGCCCCTTTTAGTACGTCTCTTTTGGTAGAGTATTTTTGGCACTGACATACCACTGACTCCTCTGTTTGCCAAGAGTCACACAGGTTTTACTAACAACATTAACAATGTTGCCAGCATGCACTAAACCAGAACCCATAACTGAAGCAACCGTCATTATTCTATTATTTACCTCTGTTTTTCTAACTGTGACATGTCAAAATGTCTTCGGTGAAAAAGGCCTATTATCAACGAATCCTGATTAAAGACCAAAGCCAAAGAGGACTTTGTACTACTAAACTATTGTCTTATAGAACTTGTGCATCCATGACATAGAACTCGCATAAAACACTTAAATAGCCATACTGTTGCATTTTTTAATGACAATTTGTTGATAATCATAAAAAATATAAAACAATGCCAACCTTATCCTTTAACTCTCATGATTTCCCACACATTCAGTAAATCAATAATAAAAAAGAAACTGCAGTCGATTCTCTAATGTCAGCTTTAACTCAAAGCAAGGTCAAATAAGTCACCTCCTCATACATAATGTTTTATTTTTAACTCAACTTCATGATCACGTAGAAATGAAGGTGAAGTACCTCTCTGTTATTAAATTATATTAAACTACACGAAAAAAAATGAAAACACAACTGAACACAAATTTGAGTGAATTTCGGTTCTGAAACAAGCATCCAAATTAGAGAATGGGTCATGATATATATCTAAATGCAAGGTCCAGACTTCACAGCCCCTAGTGTCTGTAGAGGGAACCTCATGCGACAGACGTGCACCAAAAGCCCTTCAAAACACGGATGCAGTGGCAGCAGCTTCCCACCAGAGGTCAGACGTGAGCTGTGCATTAAAACACCACCTTTATGCAGGAGGAATAACCTTCATTTGCAGCCTGTAGTTGTCACACAGACTACACAGGCACGTGTCTGTGTGGAAACATGCAGTTATCCTTTTTGATGAGATCAGACTGTAATTTTTGAATCTGGTCTCATGAAATGCAGAATAAAATAGAAATTAAACTAAAGATTCTGGAGCTGAAGTTTACAGGAAAAAGATACATTTATCTTTTCAAGTATCATATGATATAAAATTATGTAAGGTAGACTTTCTTCTAGGCACATGTCACACATAGAGAAATGAACATTATACTATATAGTGATGTTATTTGGCCTCCATTTGTTATATATACTGACACTTTCTGAGTATATTTTTTTCCAGAACAAAGAGTTTAAATGTAAAACAAAATCCCTAGTTTGCTGTCCTCTGACTGCCACCCATACAAAAATATTTTAAAAACCCATATATATTTATATATTTAGAGTTAACAGAATAAATAAGACTAATTATAGTCTAATAAAAGCATATCATTACAAAAATGCACAGTAAAGTACACTTCAAAATAAAATTCACTTGATTTCTTTACATGATAAACCAGTAATGCAGAATGGTCAACAGCAAATCTTCTGACCTGAGTCATGTTTGGCTTGT